>JAAGEH010000243.1:3607757-3761665 GCA_011751065.1 Lasiurus cinereus | reverse complement strand
CACAGCTGCATGCACTCACAGCTGCATGCACTCACAGCTGCATGCACCCATAGCTGCATGCACCCACAGCTGCATGCACTCACAGCTGCATACACCCACAGCTGCATGCACTCACAGCTGCATATACTGCATACACCCACAGCTGCATGCACTCACAGCTGCATACACTCACAGCTGCATGCACCCATAGCTGCATACACCCACAGCTGCATGCACTTACAACTGCATGCACTGCATGCACCCACAGCTGCATGCACTTAAAGCTGCATGCACTCACAGCTGCATACACTGCATACACTCACAGCTGCATGCACTCACAGCTGCATACACTGCATACACCCACAGCTGCATACACTGCACACACCCACAGCTGCATGCACCCACAGCTGCATGCACCCACAGCTGCATGCACTCACAGCTGCATACACTGCATGCACCCACAGCTGCATGCACCACAGCTGCATGCATCCACAGCTGCATGCACCCACAGCTGCATGCACTCACAGCTGCATACAAGAAGGCAGGGCACCTGCCTCTCCCAAGGAAGAGTCAGTTCAGAAGTGCAGCAGTTCCTTGCTGCCAGGGCCTTTTGCAGGCTCCACAGGGGCCTGGAGCCAGGAGCCCCGAGGAAAGGGAAGCGGTGGAAAGGGAGCGTCAAGGTAGGCAGGTGGTCAGCGGGCAGTGAGCAGCTGGACTTGGGGCTCCAGTGCCCTCTGAATCTCTTCCCAGAGAGACTGAGCCTCGTCTGCTAGCACATTGTTGGGCCTGGGCTCTCCTGACAGGAATTCCTGGACAGGAAGGCAGAGAGTGAAGGCTTTCTTTTAGGAACTTAGGATTCTCCTGGAACATGTAGAATGACCCATGATGGTCGTCCTATCTTCTCTTCGGGCTTCTGAAAGCTTCTGACATGTACAGACTGGAATATGAGAACCTAGCAGAAATGGAGGGAGAATAAAGAGGCAAGGTCTTTGGGCCTGAAGCAAGGCGGGAGCAGCCTCCAAGATCTTCCTGGGATGGGGAGTCTGGGGGCGGTGGGGTGGTGGGGGGGAGAGCCCATCCAGAAAAGCTCAGTTTCTAGGGAAAGGACAGCCCACTTGGGACTGATGAGCTCACCTCAAGGTGGCCAAGTTGCTGCCTCTCAGAGGCCTATGGATCTTGAGCAGAGAAAGTATCACAGGTTGGGGAGGAAGGACGGCACCAAAGATAAGTGGGTGGAGTCGGGCATCTGGGACTCTAAATGGAAGAGTTGCCGCATCCCGTTCTGTGACCAGCAAAGCTGAACCATGCAGAGGGCGTCCTTTGTCACCTCATGAGCTGGCGAATGGCACTGGTGGGGCTCAGAGCTCTGGTACCTTTCCGTTCCACTTCCTGGTCCGTCTACTCCCTCAAGGCCTGATCCCTGAAATGCAAGCACTCCTAGGGATGCTCTCTTTTAAGGGACAAGATTGTTGTGCCTTGAACTTTTCCTCATTCTTCAGAGCTCCTTTAAAAGTAAATAGAATGGCTGAAACCGGTTTGGCTCAGTGGATAGAGCATCAGCCTGTGGACTGAAAGGTCCCAGGTTCTATTCCGATCAAGGACATGTACCTTGGTTGTGGGAGCATCAGCCTGTGGACTGAAAGGTCCCAGGTTCTATTCCGATCAAGGGCATGTACCTTGGTTGCAGGCACATCTCCAATAGGGGGCGTGCAGGAGGCAGTTGATTGATGTCTCTCTCTCTTTGATGTTTCTAACACTCTATCCCTCTCCCTTCCTCTCTGTAAAAAATCAAATATATTAAAATTTTTTTTTTAAAAAGTAAATGGAATGATTGTGTGTGTGAGTTTTTAAAGCGATTCTCCAGACTTCTTTAATAATCTTAAAATGTCTCAAAGGATCCAAAGGTCCCAGAAATCCTCAGCATGCACCCTCTAATTGGACCTCCCCACCGCCTTTCCTGAAGCAGGGATGTTCAACTCAGCGATTTCCTCCCTAATTAGGTCATATTGTGACTTAGTTACTGATTTCCATAATATTGTAATATTGTTTCCAACTCTGCAAATGCATTGTTGGTTGTATTAGTTGAATAGGTTTCTGTGGGTTGGATTTGGAACTTGACCACAACTGCTTATATATATATTTTTTTCTTCAGAAAAATGTGTTTTTTGAGTTCCTCATCCAATAAGTAGACATCTTTTTAGAACTCAATCTGGTTTTGAGGGGACATGCCTTACATTCCAATATGAAATTTCTGAAAATTTTCTCACTGGCACATGCTTTGAGAAAAATGTGTTTTTATTATTGTAGCCTGAGTCCAGGTCCTACAATGGTGTATGCAACTGAAGAATGGAGGCATATTTACATCACAGGATGCATCGTTAAGAAGCACAGACTTAAGAGAACTGGACATCTTTTTCCATCCTCATCCAGGAAAGAGAAGCTTGGGCATTAGGTTTAAGTTATGAGCGTTATTTCCTTTCCCTAAGATCTTTGTCTGTGATGATTGGGTTTGAATGCACCTGGCCCCACAGTGGCAGGTGGACGCAGTCCATTTCAGCAAGTGACAGCGCCAGCTCCAAGGCTCTGTGTAAGGGCGCCCGGAGTTGACGATGGCTGACATCTGAGTGGTCAGTGTCTGCAGGGATGGCTAGAGGGGATTAAAGAAGGCTTGACGGAATCCAAAGACAGACTGCGCTTTCCTTCATGACTGGGAAAGCAGGTGGGGGTGACGTGGCAAGACCAGTGCCCCACTCAGCCAGTGTTCGGTCACGTATCTAGAAAATTCAGGCTTTTGTGAGACCTCGCAGACCTCGCCAAAATTCCAGGGCTATGGAATGTACGTACTTGATGGGTAGAGGTCACCACATTCTTCCTTCCCCCGAATCCAATGTGAGTGACTGTCCTTATGCCCTCGGATCCCTTTGACTATTTCTGTGCATCCTGCCTCTGCCTGGGAGTTCACATGGCCCCTAAGCCCAGGGCTTACCTGACACCCACCTTTTAAAAACACCAACCAGGGATTTACTATACATACAACCAGCACAGAAAAACTCAAAAGCATAGATAAGCCCAAATCAGAAGGCCAAGTGGCCGGTGCAGAGGGTAGAATTTTTGACCCCTCAGCTCAGCCAACCCCCAAATACGGATAAAGATGGTGAATCAAGAAAATGAGAAAGATTGCTATGATGCTGCAGGAAGGCAATTGGGGAGGTGTGTCTGTGTCATGCAGGGAACAGCGGAGGAAGACTTGGCGTCAGAGCAGACCGTGGGCTGGGAGGACCTCAGCTGTGCATGCAGCTCCTTTCCCTGCCACCGGGACAACTTTGAGCGGCCTGCGGGTTTAGCCTGAATTTGTACCCTTGTCTGGCTTCTTCACAGCCTTTGCCCTGCTTTCTCCACTCTCTTATGGCTTTCTCCTGGGAGCTGTTAATGTAATATTTGCACACAAATCTTTGCTTCTGGGGAACCGGTTTAAGCCATTGGTTCTTTTTGAATCTGAGCTACAGCACAGGTGCTAATGCTTAGATCTTGCTTATATACTAGTCCACATGTAGAGGCATTCTATAATGACAGTCTTTTGTGAAAAGTATCCTGCTCAGAGGCATTAGTGGTTTGCCTGATGGGCAGTGGGTTGGGTGGACAGAACCCAGAAAAAGGCAAGTCCTGGATGAGCTCTAAATAAGTACTCTTCATGGTGGCCATGGACTGGCCTCCATCATAGGCATAGGAACCAGGTGATAGGCCATGTGAATATAATTTGTAAATAACAGGGTTATTGAAGGGCCAAATCTAAAGGTAAAAGCTGACAAAAGAAGTGACAGAGAGACTAATAGTGAGATACTAGTAATAGAGATGCTTCCTTGGGGAACAGTGGTAGCTGTTATGTCTCCAAATCAGGAAGTTATATGGCTGACATTGTTCTAGATAATGGAACTTGAACACACACACACACACACACACACACACACACACACACGAGAGGCCCAGTGCCTGAAATTTATACATGCTTGCACCCTCAACCCAGCTTGCACCCTCTCCAATCTGGGACCCCTCAAGGGATGTCCCACTGCCCATTTAGGCCCAATCCCAGTAGTAGGCTTAGGTCTAAACAGGCAGTCGGACATCCCTCTCACAATCTAGGACTGCTGGCTCCCAACTGCTTGCCTTCCTGCCTTCTTGATTGCCCCTAACCACTCCCCTGCCAGCCTGATTGAAACCAAACTGCTCCCCTGCCAGACTGATTTCCCTATCTGCCCTCCACTGCAGGCCTGGTCCCCCCCAACTGCCCTCCCCTGCAGGCCTGGTACCCCCCTAACTGCTTTCACCTGCAGGCCTGGTCACCCCAACTTCCCTCCTCTGCCAGCCTGGTCACCCCTAATTGCCCTCCCCTGCTGGCTTGATTGTCCCCAACTGCCCTCTCTTGTAGGCCTGGTCCCTCCCAACTGCCCTTCCCTGCTGGCCATCTTGTGTACACATGGGGCAGCCATCTTTGACCACATGGGGGCAACTATCTTGTGTGTTGGAGTGATGGTCAATTTGCATATTACTCTTTTATTAGATAGTGTGTGTGTGTGTGTGTGTGTGTGTGTGTGTGTGTGTATTTCAGAGAGGAAGGGAGAGGGAGAGAGAGAGAGAGAAACATCAATGATGAGAGAGAATCATTGATTGGCTGCCTCCTGCATGCCCCGCACTGGGAATGGAGCCTACCACCTGGACATGTGCCCTGACTGAGAATCAAACCATGACCTCCTGGTTCATAGATTGATGCTTATCGACTGAGCCATGCCAGCTGGGCCACCACTTTAATAATTTTAAAGTGCAAGTGTGCCTTATTGTGTTTTTCCAGATACTGTTTTTGTTGTTATTACTTTTACAAATAGAAGGTTTATGGCAATTTCAAGCAAGACTATTGATGCCATTTTTTCCCAACAGTATTTGCTTACTTTGTGCTTCTGTGTCACATTTTGATAATTCTCACAACATTTCAAACCTTTTCATAATTAAAATTTGTTATGGTGATCTGTGATCAATGATCTTGGATGTTATTATTGTAATTGTTTGAGGTGCCACAAACTGTGCCTATAAAGACACTGAACTTAATTGATAAAAGTGTGTTTTGGGAGGAGGTTCAAGATGGTGGCATAGGTAAACTCAGTACTCATCTCCTCCCACAACCTTATCAAAATTATAACTAGCTGAAACTGGTTTGGCTCAGTGGATAGAGCATCAGCTTACGGACTGAGGGGTCCCAAGTTTGATTCAGGTCGGGGGTATGAATCCTGATTGCAGGCACATCTTCAGTGGGGGGCGTGCAGGAGGCAACTGATGGATGTGTCTCTCTCATCGATATTTCTAACTCTATCCCTCTCCCTTCCTCTCTGTAAAAAATCAAAATAGTAAAAAAATTATAACTAAACTACAGAAAACCATCATTCGAAACTATGTGAAATCTGGCTGTGTGGAAGCCCTACAACTAGAGAATTAAAGAGGAAGCCACATTGAGACCACAGGTGTGGTGCTTTTTAATTGGGAGGGATATCTTGGCTGTAGAGGTCCCCCATAAGGAGCAAGGGGTTCCAGCCCCACTCCAGACCCCTCTGCCCAGGATTCCAGCGACATGAAGAGACGTCCCCACAACTTCGGGCTGTAAAAACCAGTGGGGATTGTGGTTGAGTGACACAGAGGCTGCTGGAATCCTAGGCAGTTCTTCTTAAAGAGCCCATGCACAGAGTTACTCAGACTCACTCCTCTGAGCTCCAGCACTGGTACAGTAACTTGAAAGGATCCAGGGACATATGGGAAGGAACTAAATTGTCAGGCATCAGGGCAAGAACTGGGAGGCAGCTTTCTCCCAAACAAAAGTGCTGGGAGAGGTCATTGTTCTTTTGCTGTGACCTCCCTGCCATAGAGCCCACAGGCAATCTCCCTGCCATAGAGCCCCTATCTGAGTCTCCATCAACCTGACTCACACTATTGCCCCACCCTGGAGATTCCTTGAGACCCCACCTCACCCAATTTGTAGGCCACCCAAGGTATTTGCAGTAACTTTTTCATATGAATGGCCTGTCCTGTCTCAGACTTCAGGCTTTTCTAAGATCTCTCAAACAAGCAGCAACTGGCATTCGTGTGCCCCATAGCTCTCAATAAGTGGCCCCAGACCCAGCACTAGCAGCAGCCTGCTTTGGTTCACAGCTTGGTCTCTCTTGTGAACCTCTAAACCCATCACAAGTAGCAGCCATCTGCAGATTGCTCTGTATCTCATGCTGGGTGTCCCAGGCAGGGCACAGGTGGTAGCTGAATTTTTATCTCCCAGGAGGCCCCAGAGCCAGTGAAGCTGGTGGTCAGCTTCAGAACACACCAGATTACAACCAGAGCCTTCTTGTTAGGTTCTCATGACTTTAAGTTGAAGCCAGTGTTCATTTACCATTTGAAAATTTTAGGGTCCTTAAGATTATGTTAAACCTATGCTGTATGCGTTCTGTAAGTGGAACAACAAAGCTTGAATGACAGTATATCTGTTTACTGCATGGTTTACTGGAATATTTTAAGCCCACCCCTGAGACCTACTGCTCAGAGAAAAACATTCCTTTCTTAATATTACTGCTCATTGACAATGCACCTGGTCACCCAAAAGTTCTGCTGGAGATGTACAATGAGATCAATGTTATTTTCATGCATACTAATACAACACTCATTCTGCAGCCCATGGGCCTTGACTTTGAAATTTTACTTACGTAAGAACTACATTTTGCAAGGCTATAGCTTCCTTTAATGGTGATTCCTCTGATGGGTCTGGGCAAAGTACACTGAAAAGCTTCTGAAAGGATTCACCATTCTATATGCCATTTAAAGCATTTGTGATTAACAGCAAGAGGTTAAGATGTCAACATTAAGACAACTTTGGAATAAATTGATTCTAACCTTCATGGATGACTTTGAGGAGCACAAGACTTCAATGGAGGAAGTTGGAAGGTTTGGAGTGGGCTGGAGTCGCGCGCACCTATGACATGAGGCCATCATGTATTAAAAAGATGTTATTCCAGGCACCTGGGTGCAGGTGGGCTGAGACAGAGAAAGGCATCAGCAAAGAGAGCAGGGAGAGCTAGGTTTTAATTAACTTTTTTTTTTTTTGGCTGCAAGCAGTTCTGCTGATGTAAGGATCTGGTTCGTCCTTGGTTCCTCCCAGCGTCAGATGGCTAGTGGTTATCTGGGCTATGCCGTGCTCAAGGTTGCAAGCTTTCTGCAAGATATCTGCTAAGCACAGTAAGCTTTTCTCTGTCCCGTTTTATTCTCTTTAACCCTTTCAGAAGTAACTACAGATGAGATAAAAATAGCAAGAGAACTGGAATTAGAAGTGGAGCCTCAAGATGTGACTGAAATCTTACGATAAAACTTGAATCAGTGAAGAGTTGATTTTTATGGATGAACAAAGAAATTAGTTACTTGCTGAAACCAGTTTGGCTCAGTGGATAGAGCATCAGCCTGTGGGCTGGAAGGTCCCAGGTTTGATTCTGGTCAAGGGCATGTATCTTGGTTTCGGGCACATCCCCAGTAGGGGGCGTACAGGAGGCAGCTGATCGATGTCTCTCTTTCATCAATGTTTCTAGCTCTCTATCCCTCTCCCTTCCTCTCTGTAAAAAATCAATAAAGTATATTAAAAAAAAAGAAATTAGTTTCTTGATATAGAATCTATTCTTGGTGAAGATGCTAATGAAGATTGTCAAAGTGACAAGGGCTTAGAATATTACAAAAATTGATTATTCATTGTTCTCCTAGTTTTCGTCAGCTCTTTGACATACTTAACAGGTATTTATAGTCTTTGTGCAGTAAATCTGATGTTTGGACTTCTTCAGGGACGGTTTCTCTCAATTTCTCATGAATGGGCCATATTCTCTTGTTTCTTTACATGTTTTGTTTTGTGTGGTGGTAGTTATTGAGAACTAGACATTTTGAAAACTATAATGTGGCAACTGCAAATTTGATTCTCATCTGTTGTTGCCACTGATTATGGAATGTTGTTGTTTAGTGACTTTTTAAAACCATTTTTGTAAAAATCATATCCTCTGTCATGAATGAACACTAAAGTCTCTCCTTGTTTGCTTAGTGGTCAGCTAATAATTTGACAGATTTCCTTAAAGGCCTGGAGCCAAACAAACAGATACATAAGCAAACTGGCCGAGTCCTGGCTGACTGGCTCTGCGTTGGGGCACTTCATCGCTTAGGCTAGCCATTTACACTCTGCCTGAGCCCTCACTTCAGCAGGTGGAGCCTACAAGTCAGCCAGAGGTACATGCTTACGGCTTTAGGTCTTTTCTAAGCATGGATACACACACGTCCCTGCTGAGTCCTTGGCATAGGTAGAAGCCCCCAAAGCCCTCATCCTCCCCATGCATCTCCCCCCTCCCCCATCTCCCCTACCCCAGGCTTCTCAGTCCATCCATTGTTTGCCTTTTATGCATCCCCTGCCCTAGGCAGGTGCAGTTAGAACATTTGAATGTTTTTGACAACCACCACCCAGGAGGCTGCCCTGGCCTGAGAAAGTTCCAAACGAATTTCCCAGAGATCCACCAGACAGCTCAAACCACACAGGCCATTCCCGCAGAACAAGATCAGGCAAGCCACAGCTGGCGTGGAAGCCACCGTCCTCACGGCTGCTGCTGATCTAGGGCGATAGTATAGGTAGGTAAGTTAAAACGCCACTGTGCTCTTTTACAAAAGTTTAGTAGCTACTGCTTCTCCTCCTCCTCCTCCTCCTCCTCCTCCTCCTCCTCCTCCTCCTCCTCCTTCTTCTTCTTAAATCCTCACCGAGGATATTTTTCCACTGAGTTTTAGAGAGAGTGGAAGAGAGAGGGAGAGACAGAAACATTGATATGAAAGAAACACATGGATTGGTTGCCTCCTGCATGCACCCTGACCAGGGCCCGGGCTGGGGAGGAGCCTGCAACCAAGGTACATGCCCTTGACTAGACTGGAATCCCTGGGACCCTTTGGTGTGCAGGCCGACTCTATGCTGAGCCAAACCAGCTAGGGCAATAGCTTCTTTCTTAATGTTCCCCTAGTTGTTTTTGACTAGATTCCAAAATTTTGAAAGAATTGATTCTGATCATTTTTGCCGGCTTTGTAAGTGTTTCTTCGGAGTATCTTACTTTCCCATTTCAGTGACATCATTAAGTTTATTGATTGAATCCTAAAGCGCCTCTAAAATGCGGCTTCTTTTCATCCTGTCCTACTGCCACCGTCCTGGGCCAGTTGTTGTAATTTCTCCCCTCATGCGGTGGTATTGCACCTGGTCCCCTGACCCCACCCTTGTTTTCCTGCATGGTAGAGTGATGTTTTAAAACAGAAATCCGCTTTATCGTACGCACTGTTTACAGAACAGGTGTCTCGTCTCTTGCTCTCAGAGCTTTAGCCCCGCTCCTCTCTCTAATGGGCTTCGGTGGAATCTTCCTTCTGTATGAAATGTATCCGCACCTTTACCTTATCAATGTCTGTTCACCTTCTAGGTCTCAGCTCAAGAATTACTTGCGTAAGGCTTCCTTGATCTTCCCAGACTAGGCTCCTACCACTCTGTATTTTTCATTTCTAGCACCTGAATTAAACATTTATAGGTGTGATTATTTGATTAATGGCTGTCTCTTTAACAAGACTGTAAGTTCCACAAATGCTTTGTTGTGTTTACCATTTATATTTCCAGTGTCTAGCACCATGCCAGCTGTAAGATATGTCTAGTTCTAATCTCCATTACCTATGAATGTGGTTTTATTTTGAAGAGGAGTCTTTGCAGATGTAACTAAGATCTTGAGATGTGGACATTGTCCAGTATTATCTAGATGAGTCCTAAATCCAATGCCAAGTGTCCTTATAAGAGACAGAGGGCACAGACAGAAGAGGTGGCAGTTCGACCAGAGAGGCAGAGATTTAAGTGATGTGACCACAATCTAAGGAATGCCAACGGACGCCAGAGACTGGAAGAGACAAATTTGCTTGAAAGGTTAAGCTTGTTATTGACCTAGCCTAATGAGACCAATACAACCCCTGAATAAATACAACACAATCTCTCTGTTTGAAATTATTTATTGATTGCTTTTGAGAAAGAGATTGATTCGATGTTCCACCCATGCACTCGTTGGCTGATTCTTGCATGTGCCCTGACTGGGGGTGAAGCCTGCAGCCTTGGCGTATCAGAACGGCACTCAAACCCACTGAGCTACCTGGCCAGGGCACCGCCTGCTTTTGCTGAGCCTAGATTTGGCTCAGAATTCTGAAACATTATTCGTTCAGCCCCATGACTCCAAAACGATGGAACACTTCCTGCTTTTGTTTATTTAGACAATATTTCCTGCCCACCAATTGCATGCCAGGGGTACCACCCTGGTTGAAGGGATTGTGATTGGAATATCTCATTACAGCCTACTGAAGGTGGCTGTGCTGTGGCCTTTGCTGGCATGGCTGGGGTGGGACCCCAGTTTTTTTCTGTGATGTTTGGTTGCTTGGCTAGGTTATTATCTAAAAGTGTTTGGTCTTATTAGGATGTCCCTCTCCTGGTCCTTTGACTAGAGAGAGCAGGCTATTTTTAAAATATATATATATATTATTGATTTTTTTACAGAGGGGAAGGGAGAGGGATAGAGAGTTAGAAACATCGATGAGAGAGAAACATCAACCAGCTGCCTCCTGCACACCCCCTACTGGGGATGTGCCTGCAACCAAGGTACATGCACTTGACTGGGGAATCGAACCTGGGACCTTTCAGACTGCAGGCCGACGCTCTATCCACTGAGCAAAACCAGTTTCAGCGAGAGAGCAGACTTTTGTTAGGGCTTTTATTGTCTGCAGCAGGCATATACACTGAGTGGCCAGATTATTGTGATCTCTGAACACATAATCTGGCCACTCAGTGTATATCCTATATAATAAAAGGCTAATATGCAAATTTTCCCTTCTACCAGGAGTTCGACCAGCCAGCAGGCTGACCGGACCCCACCCATGCATAAATTCATGCACCAGGCCTCTAATTATATGTATATGTATGTATATATATATGTATATATGTATATCTGTATATATGTGTGTGTATATTCACACACACACACTCACACTGAGTAGCCAGATTATTATGTGTTCAGAGATCATAATAATCTGGACACTCAGTGTATAAAGGGAAGGGGTGATCAGCTACTGGACAGCCACAGCTCAGTTGAGGTAGCCTGTCTTGCAGCCATTTCCAGCTTTCTCTAGGGTTCTGTAACCATCCCTCCCATGCCCCTTCAGGCCTACAGTTATAATGGTCCATCCTAGCCCTGGTATGTATCACTACCCTTTGTATATTTCCTTAGTATATCCACACCCTTGTGATGCCCTTACTGCACTCTTCAGTTGCTGGTTCAAGTTCCCCATCCGTATTTTGCCAGCAAACTGACCAGTCATCACATGACTGTATTCTGGGCAAAGACAATGCTGGTGACTTGTCATGTGGCATCCCCCGTGACTTTTCCTTGCGAGTTAGCCCCTCTTCTTGGCCCCTTCTTCATTCTCCACAGGGATGTGATGCTGCTGTCCATCTGGGATGAGGACAAGGGCCACCCCCTTGGAGGGCAGTGTCATGAGGCGGGAGGAGGACTTTGTGGAGAAGGGGTGCTGTGTGAGCACTTCCTGGCTGTGTGATAGCGCATGAATTACTTCATGTTTTTGAGTCTTAGAGTCCTTATCTGCGAAGTGGGCTTTAATACTAGTTGCTCCACAGGCTTACTTAGAAGACTAAATGAGATGATTTATATAAAAGGCCTTAATAAATGTATGCAAACGCAAGGGATTCAATAAATATTGTGAATTTGCCTTTAATGAAAACTCCAAACCTTTATACTCTTGCAGGAAAGATGTAAGACCCATATTTACATTCACCAAGGGAATAATAATAGCTTAGGTTTGCAGTTTGTAAAGCATTTTGACATTTATTATCATATTTAATCCATGCAACACTTCTGTGAGGAAGGAGGCAGCTCAGCATGGCCGTCCTGTTTTTATATTGGAAAAGGAAGAACCACAGAGAAGGAAATGACTTGCTGGAAGACATGTGTCCAATGAGTTAGCTAATGAGCGACAGAATCAGGCCTAGAAGTGTTACCCTTCCCCACAGGAGAGAGGCAATTGAACATCCTTATTGGGAGACCTTGTTTTCTGTTTGAGTCATTTTAAAATGCCCTGTGGTAAGTATCAGGCCGCAGACAGGTTGTATTGGGACAAGTTTGCCGATTGTTCCCTGAGGGACCTTGTAGCACAACCAATGTAGGGGCAGCGGGAGGACTGCTCCAGACCTGAGAACTGTGGGTAAAGCCCACAATTACAAAGACACGAATTCGTGCGCTGCTGGGGTCCAACCAGCCTGCCCGATGAGGGCCTTCAGGGTGGGCTGGCCAAGGTGAGGGTCTGCATGTTGACGGATCGGAGTCCAGGTGCCTGCTTGGGGGCAGGGCCAGCTGGGGAGAGGGTCCACAGGCATTCTGGTCGTCCTGCCATTTGGTCAGTTTACATATTACCCTTTTATCATACAGGGTTAGGAAAACCGCTGTCTGTCGTGCTCGATCTAAAGCATCCATGTGACTGTGACAATTTCTCTTTCCGGGTGGGAGCTCAGAATGAAAAAAACTAGAGAAACCAGAGTGTTGCAACTCGCTGCTATAAAGGAATGTTTGTGTCTCTAACAGGATGAGCCAGGTGATGCCTGTTTTGAGGCCACAGGAGCTGGCATCTGAGCTTGGCAGACAGACAAACAGACCGCAGGGTGATAGCCAAGAACAGTGCATTGTTAGACACTTTCCAGTCAGTTTTGGTTGGAAGACGAGGATTAAACCATGGCCTCTTGGCAGTTCAAGATTAGAGGGAGAGGGTTTTTGATAGCACTTGGCTCTCTTCCCGGGGTAGCCTTTCCTTATTAGAGCAGTGGGAAGAGATGCAAACTCATTGAAGTGGAGGAGGAGGGGACTCTGATCCACCAGTAATGGAGTCAGGGAGAGCTTGTTCCCAATGGCGAGGCCAGCAGAGCTGACTGGAGCACAAAGCCCTGACCTCCCGTAGGCCATTGTCACCAGCAGTCACACCCCTAGGTGGATGGAGCCACTGTGCAGGGACATTGATCTGGTTGGGGCCTCAGCAAGGCCTGGCCACCTTCTGTTTTCTTCTGTTTTTCTGCTCCACCCCATCTCCTACCCTACTCAGCGACTCCTGCATACTCTGTCCACACCCCTGCGATTTCTGACTCGATCTTCCCTTCATACTCTCTTCTTGCCCACAACGCAGTTACCTCTATGTCTCAGAGGGAAAGAAACCGCAAGATGGTAAGTCCCTCCCTGTCACATTATCAAACCTCCCAACTCACCTATTTCTGCCTGTTGAAAGGGCTGCTCTGTGTCCTATCTGAGCCAAAAAATTCTCAATACAGTGGTACCTTGAGATACGAGTTTAATTCGTTCCGTAACCTTGAGGTATGGGAAACTATGAGACGCTCGAGTCGTGGTAAACTGGTGGGTCGTGTGCAGCCGGCCGATCTGCGCGATTACAGTGGTACCTCGAGATACGAGTGCCCTAACACACAAGATTTTTGAGATACGAGCCGTCGAGCGAGCGATTTTTGCTTTGAAATACGAGCAACATTTGAGATAGGAGTCATAGTGCAGATCGGTCGACTGCACACGACCCACCAGTTTACTGCGACTCGAGCATCTCATAGTTTCCCACGCCTCAAGGTTACGGAACGAATTAAACTCGTATCTCGAGGTACCACTGTACTCCAATCTCCAATGTTGCTCGTATTTCAAAGCAAAAATCGCTTGCTCGATGGCTTGTATCTCAAAAATCTTGTATGTTAGGGCACTCGTATCTCGAGGTACCACTGTATAGACAAATCTTTTATAGAGTATTTCCTTCCTTCTTAAAAACAAAACCCCTGCTTATCAGCCAGTCTTCTCCTCGGAGTCCTAAAATATACTTCCTGATATCTGAAGTCCTCAATCTTCCTTGAGTTGATTTTTGCATGTTGTGAGGTAGGATTCCAGTGTCCTATTTTGCCTGTAAAGTCTGGCTTTCTATCTAGTTCTTTGTACGGAATGGACTCTGTCATCACTGGCCAGCTGTGTCCTTTCTGTCATGTACCAGGGAAAGGGTCAATTTCTGGGCTCTCTCTTCATTCCATCAGTAATTTTATGGCCCATAAGGATTACTATTACTGGTAAAGTTGGTATAATTTTTGGCCCATTTATAGGAGTAATGGTTTTAAATATTTTTGTCTGTTCAGGAATTTGGTCAGAAGTTTTAATATTAAGGAAACACCATGAACAGCCATGAAAGGGGGTGTAAAGAAGGGGGCTGGACCACTTTACGTGGTCAGTGGAGTCATGGCCATTAAATAAGTGTGGTTATAGCAACCGTGTCCTGGGTGTTCATTCATAAACAGCAGTGTAACTCTATTAATGCTATTTGTTGATTAGAATGTTTCTGAGCAGAATTCTCTTGTGGGATTAATTGCACATATGACTATTTGCGGGTTTCTGAGAGTTGGCAACCACCAGGAGAGCTATCTTAATGGAGCAGTGTTTTAGTGCATGAGAACATTTTGAATCTTCAACTGGCACCCAACCCTTCTGCAGGTCCCCCTATCACCTGGAGAGAAAGCCATGACCTGTGACATAACATCGATGGCCCATTCTTCATCTTGCTCCATGGAACCTCTGACATCTTTCTCTCCACCCCTATCTTTCCTTTGCTCCATCCTGGGCCTAGCCTCCTTGATCTGCATCAAGCCCAGGTGTTCTCCTGCCCCAGGGCCTTAGCACGGGCTGTACCCTCGGCCTACAGAGCTTCCACTCAGACCTCTGCTGAGCCCGGCAGCTTCACGGCCTTCACTTTCTCCTGCCAAGCCCCCTTCTCAGTAAACTCTTTCCTGGAGACACTACTTAAGGCCCCCTGATTCCTGTAGCATTTTATATCCCCTCCCTGCTTTTATTTTCTCATTAGCATATGTTGCTATTTAAAAATCGTTATATTTTATTTTTCGATTTCTTTATGGTCTCTCCCATTCATTAAAACTTAAGCCCCAGAGGGTCAGAGATTTTTGTCTCTCTCCTCCCCGCTATTTGCATAGCTTCAGCTTCTAGAATAACATCAGACACTGGCTCTTAAAAATCTGTGGTTGACTGAGTGGACAAAACCAAAATAGCTATACTTTCTGGCCTATAAAATCATAAAGGATACAAAGCTTGTGAGTATTTCTTCATTCCACTAACAAATTCAATTAAAACCATTCACAACTAAAGTACTTACTGCCTATTAATGATAGCATCCCATAGTAGCTTCTGCTATGTCAGTGGTTTATAGATGTGATTTTCAGGAAACCTGACTAGATCAGTAGTTCCAGGAATACCCCAGGATTTGGTGGGTGTGCCAAACAAAAAAAGGCAGCTTGGTTTTGGAGTGGCGTTACGGCTTGGTAGTCGGGGTTGGCTAGTGATGCTTGAAAAGAGTCTGGAGAAAGCTGGATGTACGTGTAAAGCTTTGAGTCATTTAACCTGTATTCCTTAAGCATCTATTATGTGGTGGGACCTGGGGACACACGGTGAACGCGGCATCACTTTTTCCTGGATGTTGCTTACAGTCTTGGTAGGAGATGCTGATAAGTAAACAGCAGTCATGCAACGAGGTGTAACGGCTGAGCGGGATTAATAGGAGGATGTGCAGGGACAGGGCATTGGTGGTGGGGGGTGGAGATGGGGCTGAGAAAGAGCATCCCGGGAAGGACCTGGAGGCGTGAGGGGTTGGAGTTCTTCCGAGAAGCTGTAAAGCTCAATACGGCGTGAATGTGGACCGTGACCAGCCGTGAGTCCTGAATTCAGGCACTCTGCATCAGCTCCACCGCCGTCACCCCCAGGCAAGCCGCCGTCCTCTCTCACTGGGGCCCCTGCAGCAGCCCTCCCCTCACTCCCCGCTGCTGCGCTGTGTTTTCAGTCCCGGGAAAGGGAAAGCAGCCCCTGGCAGGCGAGAGCGGGTCAGATGTCATAGAGGGTCACGTTGGGTTCTGTTCAACATCAACACGGCCTAGAACCACAACCTCAGCCGGGCCGCTCTGTGGCCTGTCAGATGGGAGACAAAAACAAACCACACTGAACAGAGCATGAGCACAAGCCACCTGCAGGCCACAGGGGTGACCAGCCGGCCTTGCATCCTGGCAGATGGGCTCCTTCTTTACCGCACCCCAACTTCAGCTGCACTGTGCCTCCCGCAGTCAGGAGCCCAAGCACAGATCCCCTGCTTCTGCGGTCATCTAACCCAGACAAAACCCACTTCTCAGTCTTCTCCAGAATCACCCAGCACAAGCCCCGTGCTGTCACTTCTGACACCCTTCAGCTGAGATACCCCCATGGTTCCCATCGTGTGTGTATGTGTATGTGGTGTGTGTGTGTGTGGTTGTGTGTGTGTGTGTGTGTGTGTGTGTGTGGTGTGTGTGTATGAGGTGTATGTGTATGTGTATGTGGTGTGTGTGTATATGTGTGTGTATATAGTGTGTGTGTATGTGGTGTGTGTGTGTGTATGTGGTGTATGTGTATGTGATGTGTGTGTATGTGGTGTATTTATATGTGTATGTGTATGTGGTATGTGTGTATGGTGTATGTGTGTGTGTGTATGTGGTGTATGTGTATGTGGTGTGTGTGTGTGTATGTGATGTGTGTGGTATGTGCGTCTGTGTGTGCTCCCTCATTGCAAGGAGTCAGTAAACCCAATTGTTGAACCAGCAGTGTGTTCCTGGTGGTCTTGAGCTGGAGTACATTGGCAATTCATAAACACACAAATATCGTAATATGTTCCTACAAAAAAATGCTTCAGTGGCTTCCCATGACTCTCAGAGTCACAATTAAACTTTTCCCAGTACCTCCATCATTTGCCTGCCTGCCTCTCAGACCTCATTCATTCGCTTCTAAGTATTGTTGGAGGCTCTACAGTGAATTAGAAACATTATTTGGCACAGGTCCATTTCACACAGCTATGTGAAGAATGGATCTGAGCAAGAAGCCAGGGCAAGGGGTAGGAGAACTGGTTATAAGTCTCTTTCACTCTAGAAGCAACTGGATTGGGATTGGGGAGGGGCAGGGTAAAACCTAAATGGCCAACGTTATGCTAAGTGAGGTAGGTCAGGCAGAGAAACACCATTACTGCATGGTATCACCTGTGGAATCTAAACAAGCTGGACTGCCTGGCTGGCATGGCTCAGTGGTTGAGCACTGACCTATGAACCAGGAGGTCACTGTTCGATTCCCAGTGAGGGCACATGCCCAGGTTCCGGGCTCAATCCCCAGTGTGGGTGGAGGGCATGCAGGAGGCAGCCCATCAATGATTCTCATCATTGATATTTCTCTCCTCTCTCTCTCTCTCTCTCTTTTCCTCTCTGCAATCAATAAAAATATATTAAAAATAAAAAATCTGGACCCAGAGAACCAGAGAGTAGGGGTGGGGGAGTGGAGAAAATGGGGAGATGTTGGTCAAAGGATACCTAGTTCCATTTATAAGATTAACAAGTTCTGGGGACCTAAAGCATAGCATGGTGATTATAACTAGTAATACTGTATTATATACTGGAAAGTTGCTAAGAGAGTGGATCTTAAATGTTCTGAGCACACAAAATAAATGGTAATTATGTGACCTGATGGAGCTGTTAGCTAATACTATGGAGGTAATCATTTTATAACATATAAATGTATCAAACCAACACTTTGCACACTTTAAACTTATACAGTGTTATATGTCAACTAGAGGCCCGGTGCATGAAAATTCATTCAGCCCGGCCTGCCCTCTCTCACAGTCTGGGAGCCCTCAGGAGTGGGAAGCAACCCAGCAATCAGGGGAAGGCAATGTCCCATCATACCTCTGCTGCTGCCACTGCCTGCAGCGCAAGCCTCAGCCGGCCCTGGCTACCTGAGCCTTGGGCAGCCCTGGGTGGCTGGGCAGCCACTATCTGAGGCTTGCTTGTGTCTTGGACCAGCCTGGGTGGCTGGGGAGCTGAAGGGACTGGGCACCACCATCTTGTGGCAGTGGGTGCCGCTATCTTTGAGGCTGGGGCAGCCAATTAGCACATTCCCTCCTTATTGGCTGTGGGCACCACCACCTATGTGATAATGTGAGGGTCAATTAGCATATTCCCTCTTTATGAGGTAGGATTATAGCTTCATAAAACTGGGGAAAAAAACAAACAATGTAATATCCAGATTTCTGGTTTGGGCAGCAGGGACCAACACAGTGCGACATTCTGGGAGAGGGACGGCAGCAAATCGACTAACAAGGATTCTAGAAAAGGCTGTCTCTCCGCCGGGCTCGAGTGTCTTATTTTCTTGGCTGCCTTTGGCCTGTGGGTTGGTGCCTGTCACAGAAAGAAATTGCTTGAATAATGTACCTATTCAGGTTCGAGTTTATATGTTTAAGGGAGACATATTTCAGTGGAGTCAGTAACGTATTTCTTATGGCCTTCTGGGCTTAAATAAAATGATGATTAGAGTAATTCAGGGTCCATCAAGTAGGGCAGAAACAGCTGCCATCTGCCATTGCGCGCACGGGTAACTCATTTACTTCTTATAATGGGTTTCCACATCTATGAATTAGGTTAGAATGGGTGGCTCATGCTCAGAGGAGCCAATAAGTGACTTGCTTTTGTGCTACAACTCTCGGAAGTAAATTATTCAGTATTCATTGCTTGTAGGGTTTAAAGCAAAACTAAATTTATTTTGCTTTCCTCCACTCTTCACTCTAGGACGTGTTTTAATGTTCCCATCACAGAGGCTTGGTGGTATTGACTAATTGTGTGTTTTGCATATTTATACACACGTTGTCATTTATTAGCGGGGCTGTTGCAGGAATGAACTTGGCACTTGATTCACATCACAGCCATTTCTCCGAGGCGCTCTGACTCATGTCAGAGGAGCTGAGGTTTGACAGCACGGGCTATTGTCTCCTCGGTGAGTCCCAAGGAGAGGCGCGAGAAGCTGGGACGCCATTATCCGGCTGGTTCTCTAGAGCGGTGCTTCCCGCACGGTCTGTAAGACTTAATTTAAGTGAAATAAAATGAGAAATCCGGGTTCAGTCACACTGCGAGTGCTCAGCAGCCCCCGGGGCCTGTGACCACCACTGTGGAGAGTGCAGAGTCCCTTCTGGCAGGAAATTCGGCTGAACTTGTTGGTGCTGAGGTCCTTCTGCAGTTCCCTGAGATCATGGAAAAGAAGGCAAGAAGAGAGCTGGGAAAGAAGAAGGAGGGGGGCGGGGAGAAAGAGAAAGGAAGGAAGGAAGGGAGGGAGAGAGGAAAGAAAGGAAGAGAACAGAAAGGAAAGGAGAACAGAACAGAAGAACCTTACCAGGCAGGAGAGGGAGGAGACGTGAGGAGCAGACGTGCCCCACACAGGTGGGCGCCTGACAGATCTCAGCGGCCCCGTCCGTCCTGGACCTGGCGAGAAGCCGCCGCCACCATCTGCTTGTGCGGCCCCGGCACCTGTGCCCCCAGAGGCATGTCTGGCCCTTGTGTCCCTTTCAGGGACAGCTGTGGCCTTGGACACTTAGCCTCACGGGCTGTCCTCCCGACCTCGCAGGCCCACAGCTGGCGGAGAGGAGGAGGCCGGCGCTCGGTCGGCTTGGCCTCGCTAAGCAGGTGACATTTTTATTAGACACAAAACCCTCAGCCTGGGAGAAGATTTCTATTTAGAGCCGGGAAACCAGGCCACCTGTAAAATCAGCGGCCTACATTCCCTGCGACAGAAACTCCAAATGAAATATTGTGAGGACGGACGGCATGTGGGCCCTGAAACACCACCAACCGGCGGGGCGAAGGAGAAAGGACGGAAGAAAGGGAGGGAGGGAATTTAAAAGAGTTTCGAGTTTGAAATCCGTTTGAACCTAGCTAACAATATACAATAATGGAAGAAAAAGGAGCATCCCAGCTGTGTATTTGTCTTCCTGGAAGAGCAATGTTTGCTAACTGGTGGCTCCTTAAATGGAAAAAAAAAAATCCATTTCCCCTCTGAGGCCTGTTAGAAAAATAACCACTTCCCCAGCCCCTACCGCTGCCCACAAAGACCGGGCTGGGGGCTCACGCTGGCCAGCAGCCCTGCTTTCTGCTTCGGACTTCTGAGAAACCGCTTGCTTGATTCATCGATCCGGCTTCTTTACACCGCGCCCCGCGGAGCATCTGAGGTTAACAGGCCTTTGAGGCCTGGGCGCCCATGAATGGTGGTGGTGGGGAGGAAGGAGAAGCAACCAAGGCTGTGTGCAGCGCTTCTGTTATCCAAAGCCGCCTCGTCGGGATTGAGGGGGCAGGGCCCACATTTGGACCGTGATCACTAGGTGGAAAACACCCAGGCCTGCCATCGTTTATCCATCGTCCATTCATACTGATGTTCTTTCTTTCTTTCTTTCTTTCTTTATTTATTTTATTTTATAATTTTTAAATTTATTTTTATTTTTTTATTAATGCATTGCATGTATACATATCTTCCCTTTGCCCCCACCCCCACTCCCATGCATACCCTAACCCCCAGTGTCTTGTGTTCATTGCATACTGATGTTCTTTAAAATGTATTTTGTTGATTTCAGAGAGGCAGGGAGAGAGGGAGAGACAGAAACATCAATGATGAGAGAGAATCATGGATCGGCTGCTTCCAGCAGGCCCCACACTGGGGATGGTATCTGCAACCTGCCTGTGCCCTGAGTGGGAATCGAACTGGGACCTCCAGGTTCATTGGTTGGTGTTCAACCACTGAGCCACACCGGCCGGGCCATTCTGAGGTTCTTCAAAACACAGAGGCAGAGGGGTCACTGAGTCCATTGCTGCCATTGATATTTCTAATATTCCCCAGTACCTGGTTCTCTCCTAATTCTGGTGCCCTGAGCATTTGAGTCACTCTAATGTAGCAGAAGTAACCTCGTGGGCATACGCCTTCAAACACAGATGTTAGGTCCCCAGGTCGCACTTTCCTGACACAGCCAACCGGCCACCTTGTCCTTAGGAAGGAACAGCCCGTGTCAGCCGGGTTCCAGGGCAAGGACACCAGGAAGCAGAGCCTCTCCAAGCCCAACCAGGCTGGACAGGTAGTAAGCGTGAGAAATAGTCTTGTCGTTTGGTGTGACTGAGCCTGGGAGTGGCCGGTGAGCCGACAGCCATTGACATCTGGAAAGGGCAGGGTCTTCTTGAGATCGTGAGGAAGCAGTTGTTGACCTCCCGGAGAGTCAGAGCAGAATGATGGAAAGCAGCTGTGATGTGACCCGAGGGGCTGGGACTCCCTCTCTCTGGACCACGGCAAAGCAATCAGGGCCTCACCTGAATCTTGTGTGAACGACACAATGGCACCCTGTCCGACAACAGCAATTACAACATCAATAAAGAAACAGTGTGGGCTACCTGGTACGAGCCAGCCGGTTTTTATAGATGATGTCATTCAATTCTCACCACAATGCTACGAGGCAGGTATTGTTATAATTTCCATTTTACAGAGAGGCTAAGTAACATACCCAAGAGCACACAGCACATAGAATGGAGGCAGCATTTGAACTCGGATCATGTGCTTAACCCCCAGGCGAGGCTGACTCTTCGGCGGCATCTGGGAATTGCTTCTCTCTTCCCCGCAGAGAGCCATGCTCTACCATCTGCTTTGCCAGTTTTTTCCCGAAATGGGAAGGGCCATTCCACAATACCCCCAGGGCTTAGGACCTTGGGCACATACAGATCCTTACCTTCAAAAGGCAGCCAGCAGGTTTGCTATTTGAGAGGAAGGAAGTCTTCGAAGAGTTCTGGAGCGCAGGGTTGACAAGGATCCATGAGCTCTGATTGGCTAGTCATGTCTGCAGAGGGCTTGGGCAGGATGAGAGGTGGTGTGTGTGCTGTGTGTGCATTATTGCTGCCCCGGGGAATATGGAGACATTAAATCCAGCAGAAGAAAGGACTTTACTGCTAGACTGGTGGCTGTGGAGGGCACTATTTTCAGTTAATTGTGCTCCAATGTCACCCCATGGGGCAAAAAGACAATGTGTTTCTGGCACAGAGAGGAAAAATGACAAGAGGGAGCACCTGTAGGAGACGGTGCTCCATCTCTCTTGACATCCTAATTACAGTGAGCTGGGGAGGCCCTGTCATCAGGTCCAGGAAAGCTTTAACTGGACCCAGATTAAATGGCTGCCCACGAGTGATCAACTGATATTTTTAAATATAAATTCTTTCTTGTTTCAAGTATTAGCGATGTCTCCTTTCCCCCCCAGTGACCTCTCCCCGGCCGACCCCACCCCAGCGCATGCCCTCACCCCCCTGCTGCCTGTGTCATGGGTTATGCCTCTCGGCCTGTAAATGCTATTTCTGATGAAGGCGTTCTGTATGGAGAGGCTTCAGAGGAACACGGGTAAGAGCTTATCCCAGCTGCTGCTCCTCCCGGTTCTTACCCGCGTCCTCCCTGAACATGCCTGTGTGTGTCCTGGTCCCTGGAGGAGGCTTCAGTCCTGCCTGCGGAACAGCTCCGGGGAAGGTAGTTTCGGGAAGCTCCAGGAGTGTGACCTCCTCAGTGCCTGGAAGTGTGTTCCTTTGACGGGTGGGGGTGGGGGCTGTGGTTGGCCCTCAGGGTTGGTGGCTTTCCCAAGCCTCACAAAATCAGGCTCCTCATGAGCGACAGCCGTTCCCTTTTGTCCCAGCAGTTTCCAGGCTCGCCCGGACCTCTCCATCTTCATAAAGTTCCAACCTGTCTGTCTGTTTCCTTCTTTAGCTCTTTCTGCTCAAAAATAGGTGAAATAACCTATTTTTCTTACAAGCTTTCCTTCGGAGCCTGTTGCTCTCTGTGGAAACTTGTTCAAATCTTCTGCGGGGCCCTGGCCGGGGTTTCTCAGGGGCTAGAGTGCTGGCCTGCTCACTAGAGGGTCACTGGGTCAATTCCTGGTCAAGGGCAGGTATATGAGTTGCAGGTTCTATCCCCAGCCCGGTCGGCTCCAGTTCTGGAGGCAACCAATCACTGTGTCTCTCTCACATCAATGTTTCTCTCTCCTTCTGTCTTTCTCACACACACAGACTCTCTCCCCCCTCCCCCACCCCCCATCCCCGCTCCTTCCCTCCCTTCCACTCTCTAAAAATCAATGGAAACGTATTTTTGGCTGAAGATAAACCAAAAACAAAAGTGTTCTGCGCGGAGAGTCCCATTTCTGAGCACCTGCCGTGAGTCCTGCCTACCTGGCAATTTATATCCTATCAGCTCTCCTTTCAGTCCGCTCAGTCAGTTGCTCTGCTCTCTTAAAGATGAGGGAAACTGAGGCTCAGGGAGGCCCAGCAGCATTACGAGCTTCCTCCGCAGTGAGAGCTTGGAGTCAGCTCAGGCCTGAAACCCCCCACCTTGTGAACTGCAGACCTGCCTCCCGCCGGGCCATGACCCCAGTTTTCTCCCTGGGCACCCTCCAACATCTGCTCGCAGCAGGCTCTATTTTCCCCGCCATTGCCTTTTGTTCTTGCTCATTTTCTGTTCCATTATTTTCCTTGATGGCAGAGTGCTGCCTCTTTAACATACAAAGCCGATCACATTTCCCCGTGGCATGAAATTATTCATGCTTCCCCGTGGCTTTCCAGACAGAACGCAAGCATGGCCTCTCAGGCCCACCTGGCCTTGACTCCGCAGCACTGCGTCCTCCACCCCCACCCTCGCGGGGACAGCAGCCCCTCCCTCATCCGCGCTTTCACTTCCTCAGGGTTCAGTTACCAGTGGTCAGCTGCGGGTTAAAAATATTAAGTGGGAAATTCCAAAAATAAACAATGGATACGTTTTAAATTGAGGCTCTAGGGAGAAGTGGGATGAAATCTCACATGGCTCAGGACGTGACTCCTCCCTTCGTTCGGGGTCCCCTTTGCCACACAGTGGTTATCTTGATAGTCAGGTCCACTGTCAAAGTATCGAAGTGCTTGTGTTCAAGTGACCCTTTATTTTGCCTAACAGCCTCAAAATGCAAGGGTGAGAAAGAGAGAGAAGGAGAGAGAAACATTGATGTGAGAGAGACACATCGATTGGGGATGCTGGCAATTCAGTTATGTCAAAGACAGGCCGTAAAGTGCTCTTCTGTGTTGTCAGAAGGTCACTAACAGCCCAAGTCACAGGCCTACTCAGTTAACTCACGTCATCTCATGTGGACATTTCCCATCTCACCTCATCTCAGGAAAGAGATGATGAGATAGAGAGAGAGACACAGAGAAACCATGTTCAAAGAACTTTTATTACAGTGTACTGTTATAATTGTTTTATTTTATTAGTTATTACTGTTAATCTCTTACTGAGCCAAATTTATACATTAAACATTATCGTAGTTCTGTATGCAGGTATAGGAAACAACGCAGTATATATTGGGTTTAGTACTATCTGCAGTTTCAGGCCTCCACTGGGGGTCTTGGAATTTATCCTCTCAGGACAAGGGGGACCACCATATGTATGGTTGTTTTTTGACAAAAAAAAAAACACAAAAAAAAAAAACAGAAAGAGAGAAGAAAAAGAAAAGGAGAGAGAAGAAGGGAGGGAGGATGGGAGAAAAGGAGAAAGAAAAAGAAAAGAATACAGCCCAGCTGGCATGCCTCCGTGGTTGAGTGTCCACCTGTGAACCAGGGGGTCATGGTTTGATTCCTAGTCAGGGCACATGGACGTTATCCCCACCGTGAGGTGTTTAGGAGGCGGCCAGTCAATGATTCTCTCTTAGTCGGAAGGTCCGTTCTGGGGGGTGCAAGAGCGGGTTGGTCAGAAGGCAAGGTCAAAAATGACAATGTCTTTGCATTGTACCGTCTTGAAAAGAGATTTTTCCAGTTGGGATTCAGAAAGGGTGTGGCAAGGGCCACATCCTTGCCCGAGTTCTGTTGCTGAGTGCTGTGCCACGAACCAATGACCTCCTTACCTGCCTTTGCTCACTTCCCAGGCCCAAGGAGGACGTCCTTTAAGAGGGACAGTGACAAGCTGGAGTACTGAGGAGGAAGCCAAACACAGGTCTGGATGTGTGCCATCGAAGGAGCTGGAGGTGTTTGCTCTCAACAGAAGCCTCAACAGTCAAAGGTAACAGTCTTCAAATCAATGTTATATTTAATTCATATATATAGTGGAGTTCTGTGTCAATAACCGTGGAAGAGCATGACACACTGCCAAGTGAAAGAAGCAATGGCAGAACTGGTATGATTGGTGTGTTCTCATTTTCTGTACAGAACTATGAACAAAGCTTTATACATATGTGTGCATGTGTGTATATTCATACTTATGCATATGTATATATCTAATATATATATGGTTGCAGAAGTGGGGCAGCTCATAAAACTCAGTTTTTCAGTTTATAAGAGTGTATTTCTTTCATCGCTACTTTCAAACTCATCTTAGAACAGGGGTCTCATTTCTAAATGGGGAGAAAACCTGTAAACTTGCCACCCGAGGGCACTTATTCATCGCTGGCTTCACCTTTGATCCATTGGGATGAATGTTAGTTCATAGAAGGTTCTCACTATGACTCTCTGTTTAGTAGGTGGCCGTGGAACATCGTGGTGCCAGGGGTGGGCTGCTGGCCCTGTCTTAGGACTCTGGTGCTGTGCGGGGAAGGGGAGAGAATACCCATCCAGGGAATGGGGCCTGATAATAGGGTCTGTCCCTCCGTGGAGGTATCCCGAGGCCAAGCATGCCAGCTTTCTTGAGCCACGTTGGCGTCGCACTGGCACATATGTGGCAGGTTCTCTAGAGTTGTGGTATAATAAAGAGTCTGTCTGGTCTTTGTCCCAGCATCCCTGGCACAAAGCCTCATAAACCCTTGGTGATTCCAGACCCATAGGAGTGTTTTGTTATGCAAACGAGACAAGTGGTGCCAGGACAGGGGCTGGTCACTAGAAAGTCCCTCCACTGGAGGGTTGGGATTCTTAGCAGTCTGGCCTCTGGGGAGAAGGGAGAGGTCGGAGATTGACTTCAATCACATGTCCAATGATTCAACCAGCCAGTCGTCCCTGGGTAATGAAACCCCAGTCAAACTCCAGACAGTGAAGCGTGGTGGAGCTTTCTGGTCAGGGACCCACTGATGTGTGAGGAGGAGGCTGCGCCCTGACTCCATGGGGGTGACAGAAGCTCGGAGTCCGGAACCCATCAGACCAGCGGTTCTCAACCTGTGGGTCGCGACCCCTTTGGGGGTCAAACGACCCTTTCACAGGGGTCGCCTAAGACCATCGGAAAACACCTATTTCCCATGGCCTTAGGAACCAACACACCGCTCCTCGGTGTAGCAAAGTGTAGCCATGTAGTTTACTGTTGTCATATGAAGACTGTTACCCATGCTACACCACGATTCAAGACAAAATTTCATTTATTTGTAATTAGAAATAAATATTTCACAATATATAATTACATATTGTTTTTGTGATTAATCACTAAATTATGTTCACTTTAATTATGTTCAATTTGTAACAATGAAAATACATCCTGCATATCAGATATTTACATTACAGTTCATAACAGTAGCAAAATTACAGTTATAAAGTAGCAATGGAAATAATTTTATGCTTGGGGGTCACCACCACATGAGGAGCTGTCTTAAAGGGTCGTGGCATTAGGAAGGTTGAGAACCACTGCTCCAGACCTTGCCTGTGTGGATCTTTCTAATCACGCTGTACTGGCAAGTGCAGTGCTTTCAGGGGGTTCTGTAAGTCTCTCAGCACACTGTGGAACCTGGGGGGAGCTGTTGAAAGCCTCACGTTTACAGCCAGTCAGTCTGAAGTGCGGGTGACGTCTGAATTGGGAGCAGGACTTTGTGCTTAACCTGTGGGGTCAACGCTAACCCTGGTTGGTTAGGGTCAGAATTGTATCGAGGTACGCCCAGGTTTGCGGGAACGGGAACAGCACAAGGGATAAACCTCGGAGTGTAGTTATTGCCAAGTTTTTCACACCATAACCAGTACTGTGTGTGTTTGGCTGGCTACTCCTCACCCTAGCCCAGGGGTCGGCAAACTCATCAGTCCACAGAGCCAAATATCAACAGGACAACGATTGAAATTTCTTTTGAGAGCCAAATTCTTTAAACTTAGACTTCTTCTAATGCCACTTCTTCAAAACAGACTCGCCCAGGCCATGGTATGTTGTGGAAGAGTCACACTCAAGGGGCCAAAGAGCCGCATATGGCTCGTGAGCCGCAGTTTGCCGACTACAGCCCTAGACAAAGGTGAACTCTCTAACTTATACTAGCCTGGTGGGTGTCATTGCTTTCTTACTGTGGTTTTAATCGGAATTTCTCCTTTTCCCGAAGAGTTTGAATATCTTTTCATACAGTATTCATCATTTAGTTTTCCTCTTTATGCTTATCTGCTTTGCTCATTTTTTTTTCTGTTGAGATCAATAGAATCAAATCTATTGTCTTTTCCTTATTGATTATGTATGGATGATCTTAGTTTCTATCTAGACTTTCCACTCTCCTTTTGATGTCTTTTGAAGAATTTTAATACGATATAGTTGTGTTTATTAATCTTTCTCTTTGTGGTTGGTATTTTCGAGGTCTTGTATAAGAAATATATTCTTACCTTAGTCTTGAAGATCTTTTTTTTTGGTATTGTGTTCTTTTTTTAAAAAAAAACACATATATTTTATTGATTTTTTTACAGAGAGGAAAGGAGAGGGATAGAGAGTCAGAAACATGGATGAGAAACATTGATCAGCTGCCTCCTGCACACCACCACTGATGATGTGCCCACAACCAACGTACCTGCCCTTGACTAGAATTAAACCTGGGACCACCCAGTCCGCAGGCCAATGCTCCATCCACTGAGCCAGACCGGTCAGGGCTGTATTGTGTTTTAATGTAAAATTTTGATGTCTGAAGTTAACTGTTCAGTCTACCCAAAATGTATTTTTGCAGGTGATGCGAGGGAAGGGCCCATTTCCTTTGTTTCCACATAAATAACCAGTTGTCCCAGCACCAGTTACTGAGGAGTCCTCCGCTGCCATGGGAATGCCAGCTGTGATAAATCCGTTCTCCGTATTCGGGAAGGTTTATTTCTGGCTCTCTATTCTCTTTGCTTGGTCTGTTTGTCTATTCTGTGCCAACGCCACAGTGCCACCGTTGTTCTTTCTGGGATCTGCGAAGACACGTCACTCCAGCTCACTCTAATGTCTTTGTTATTCTTGGCCCTTTGTTCTTCCACATAGAAACTCATAGGAATGAGCTTAGCAAGCTCTATGAAAATACTTGGAATTTTTGATTATAATTTTATTCAATCTAAAGGTTAATTTGGAATAATTGACCATTATATGCCATTAAGTCTCTCAGTCCATCAATGTGGTATGCCTTTCCATCTATTCAGGTTTTCTTCAATAACTTTTGGTATAGGTCTTGCACAATTTTAATTAGATTTGTTCTTAGATATACTGTCAGTATGTTGGTACATGTTGTTGTAAATTATGTACTGTTCTAAATTGTATCTTTTAAAATTTTTTCAATTACAGTTGCCACCGTATTAGTTTCAGGTGTACAACATAGTGATTAGACATTTGTATAACTTACAAAGTGATCACCCCAATAAGTCTAGGCCCCACCTGACACCATTCATAATTATTACAATATTGCTGACTATATTTCCTATGACATATTTTACTAAATTGTGCCTGTTTGAAATAATATTTTGAGCAGTTTTTGCTGGTATACAGAATTGAAATATTTTATTATATTTTTATTTCAAATCTGGTAACCTTCTAAAACTCTCTTGTTAATTCTAATTGTAGATGTTTTTGGGTTTTCAGTGTACTTAATAGTATAAGCTGCAAATAATGATAGCTTTGTTTTTTCCTTTCTAATCCTTTTTGTTATTGTTGTTAATCCTCATCCAAGGATATTTTCCCATTGATTTTTAAGGAGAGTGGGAGAGAGAGGGAAAGACAGAGAAGAACATCGATGTGAGAGAAACACATTGATTGGTTGCCTCCTGTACGAGCCCTGACCAGGGTGCAAACTGGGGAGGAGCCTGAAACCGAGGTACATGCCCTTGATTGGAATCGAACCAGGGACTCTCTGGTCCGCAGGCCGATGCTCTATCCACTGAGCCAAACCAGCTGGGGCAACACTCCAGCCTTTTTCTAAAGACACTTAATCCTTTGAAGATTGAGAAGAATCTGGGGCTTTGAGAGGCAGCTGGACCTGGGGAGCTCAGCACCTCCACCTTCCTGTGGTCTGCGGAAAGCTCCTGTTCTGTCGTGGGCTCCTGGCTGTTTTATTGGGGGGATCTGCTCCTGTTGAGGGAACCTGTGTCTGTCCGGTGTTGCCTGTGATCCAGTAGGCAAGGCCATCAGTTGAGGGGGTCTGTATGGAGAAGCGCACAATGAGTATTTCTCTCTTCCTCTCTCTTTTACATATTGTTTAATGGCATGTGGATGATCATTAGGTTGTTTTCATATTTATTATTACATTATTACAACTCAGGCATTGTAAACCTTCTTGTACAGATTCCTATCCTGCTTCTCTGATGAACTTGTTAGAATAAGTTATTAGAATGGAATCACTGGGCCAGCTAGCTATATGCTGATTTTAGATTGGGAGAGGTATTATCTATTTTTTTTCTTCAGTTATTCTCTCATCAGCAGAGTGGGGGAGTTGCTTTTCCTTCAACAAGGGCTATAATTAACTTAAGAAGTCTTTGCTCATCTGCTAGCAGAAATATTGTTTTAATTTCCTTTCCTTTTATTACTAGTGAGCTTGAACATCTTCAATTTGTTTGTCTTCTTTCATTTGCTTGTCCGTGTTCTTTGCGAAATTTTCCATGAGGGTGGTTTTTCCCTCTTCTTTGATTTTTCAGAGTTATTTTTGTGTTCGGGAATCTCAGCCCTCTGTTGCTGGCAGATTAATGTAGTGGTTGAGAGCCTGGCTTTTCCAGATGTGACTTGTGACTAAGTTCCTTAAACTCCCTCGTCACTTCTTCATCTCCAAATTAGCTCACAGTTCACCACTGTGAAATAGCACTCTTTCTCCCCGACCCCCAACGTCACCCCCAGAGGGGCAACCGGGAGAGGTGGTCTTGGTAGCACCAAGAGAATTGGACGTCTTTACACAACACTGGCATGTCCAGAGAGGGCAGGGATCCAAAGGGAAGAACCCAGCAACATGTTGAGGGACGGAGGTAGAGGATTGGGACAGCTGTTACACTCTGGGATGGGGGAAGATGGATGGCTAACCATTTTCTCTAGAGAAAGTCTTTCCGGGGGTTGTAATCTTTCCTTTGTAGACTCTGCTTCCCGCACTCCCCACCCCTCTGAGCTGTGTGTGAAGCACAGTTCCTTTTTGTGCTTTGAATCCGAACTATATTTCTTTAGCATCTACCTCTGTGTGACAGTGGATTTAAAGTGATCGAGAAGACTCATTTGACCAGGGATTAACTGAGCAGGGGCATGTAAGGTGTCCCTTCATTTTTCAAAGAGTTTTTCTAATCTGGTACCGGTTTTTGTACTGCTTGTGGCACTTAGCCATAAAACAAAAAAAATTGTTTTAACTTTAAATATTTTAAAATAGAGTCTCGTAAGCTTGTGTCAGTGATGATGTATTTGTCCAGGATACGGAAAACACAGTGCAGATGGGTTGATGGCATATCAGATGTGTTGGCTCAGCCAGGGTGGTGTGGCTCAGTGGTTGAGCATCTACCTATGAACCAGGAGGTCACTGTTCAATTCCTAGACAGGGCACATGCCCAGTTCGGACTCGATCCCTGGTGGGGGGCATATGGGAAGCAGCCAATCAATGATTCTCTTTCATCATTGATCTCTCTCTCTCTCTCTCTCTCTCTCTCTCTCTCTCTCTTTCTCTCTCTCTCTCTCTGTGTATCTCTCTCTCTCTCCTTCTGAACTCAATAAAAATATATTTTTAAAAATGTGTTGGCTCATACAGAAGGAAGTCTGCAGTGAGGTGGGCCTCAGATCAAGGGATCTGATCTTTCCATCTTCCTGCTCTGCCTTTCAGAGAATCAGAGACATTCAAGGTTGATTTCTCTTGTAATAGGACACCTGCCAGTCACTATCAGGGCTTTCCTCCCTGCCTCTTGTCTAAATTTAGGCGGGGAAAAGAGAAATAAGAAGTGTGGTTTGCTTTCTGGTTCTCTCTTAAGGAAGTTTTCTTCCAAATAACGCCCATCAAACATCTCACCATATCTCAGAAGGTGTCGGCACCCTATCTGTCAAGCCACCATTGGCAAAAAGGAGGGGTTTCAGGCACTGGGCTTAAATCAGGGGTTCTTAAAGTGTGGTCTCCAGCAGCATCAGCCTCATTTGAAAGGACAATTCTCAGGACTCACTGTGGATCCGGGGAATTAGAAACTCTCTGACTTAATGGAGCCCTGGCTGGTGCTGATGCCCTCTTTCCTCTGAGACCCACGGGCTCAGAGCCCTCAGTGGAACGGAGCTGGGTTAGTCCCTGGCACCACAAGGGCTGGGTGAGGGAGGGACGGCCTCCTGGACAAAGCTGAGGCCCTGTGAGGGAGGAAGGGAGAGGTGGGCATTGGGAGGTGCCTACAGGGTCCATTACATGGGACAGATTCAAAGCCCAGATGACCCTTTAAACATAACTTTTAAGTTGCAAGATTAATAATGCACAGAGTTCAGCTTTCTAATTGTGGAAAGGTATAGGTGACAAAGGATGCTGACGAGTCTATGCTTGCTTTCTTCACCCACCGTATCGGGGAGATGGTTTTAGGTCAACCATAAATCTTCCATATCCCATTCCATGAATGTTTCTTAATTCATTCCCTCAGTCTCCTGCTGATGGACCTGTAAATTGTTTCTAGTCTTTGCTTTTATGAACTTCTGCAAAGGACATCTATGTATCTTTGCATGAGAGCAGACATGTACAGGTGGAATTTCCAGCTCAAAGGAAGCTCCCATTTTAAATTTTGACAAATATTTGCCAGTTGTCCCCCACTGGAATGGCACTAGTTTATATTCCTACCAACAGTACATGGGACCCAGATCCCACCAACTGCAGCAATTTCCACACTTCCAGATTTTTGCTTATTTGATAGGCAAACATGTGACTATTTCAATGTACATCTTTTAATTGATCACTTGTGAAGCAGGCTGCATTACTTTTTCATTTTTCTCCTTTGCAAAATTCATTTTTACATGTTGTCTCTGAGGTCACAGCCACACAGACATTCATATTTATGTGGTCTCCTCAAAGGGTTCTGCTTCAGTATCAGGCAAAGAAAGGTCTTCCGACTCCACGAGTTGAAAGTGCGGTTTCATAGAAAAGAGATGAAATAAAGCATCTCCGGAGTGAGAAGGTCATGGCTGCTCCACCGGGGAAAATGGCTCGTCCAGGAATTCGGAGGAACACAGACCTCCGTGCGGAGCGCACAGCCTGCTTCTTTTCCCTCCGATGCCGGTTCAAACCGCCGGGAGCCCTCACACGGAACCGCCACGAATGGTGTCAAGTCTGGGCGTCCGGGGAGACCTGCGCTCTCTGTCTCCAGGACGGTATTTCCAGTTCCAGGCCCTGCAGCTCGGGGGGAACACCCCACAGGGCACCCCCTCTCGCTGCTGCTGCTGGCCTCCCATTCCTGGGCCATTGGTCCTCTGGGTCTTGTTAAAACACATTCTCAGTGCCCATCTCTCTCAGCTGGGGTGACCTTTAGCTCGGCGTTGCCTTCGCTACCTGACTTGGATAACCTCCAAAGGAAGGTTGCCATGGCGATCCTGCCTTCAGCTCCACCAAATCTGGCTTCTGTGTCTTATTAAATGTTTCCCAAAAAGGAAATCACACAGACACACAGAAGATGAGGGTCATTCACATGTCGCTCTAATGTTCTCTTGCCCTCCCCCTCCCTGATTAGCATCCTCTCTTCCTCTGCAAGGAGTTCACCCCCTTCTCCTTTCCTCATCCCGGCAGTCGTGGCAAATGCTTAAATTTTAGGGGGCAAAGGGATGGGGGATGGTCATGGCAAATGTCAGTTTGCCTTTCAGAAGACATTTTTGCCACTCAGATCTAGCACCTCTGGCAAATGTCAGAAGTAAATACATAATGAGACCCTCTTAGAGGCACTAGTAGGAGAGACATTTTCTTTTCTTTTTTTTTTTCTTGTGGCGCATCCCCCCCTTTTCCTGGGGAGTCTGTTTTCACGGTGACTGTCCTTAAACCTGACCAGATCATCTTTAAACTACCAGCTCGGTGCTCCTTGTCTGGGTGGGGAGCAGGGATGCACAGTTGTCATCGGGGATTTGCAGGAGGTCGTTTGTATTCAGCCCGTGGTTAGGAGAAGAGGAGAGAAGGCGAGGAATCGGTGACACTCAGAGCCTGTGGGAGGCTAGCTCAGGCGCTCCGTCCTCTGCTGACAGTCAGTCCAGGAAAAGGATGACCGGACTGCAGTGTGGGGCAAGGCTGCTCTTGCGAAGGCCAGATGCTGCCATCAGTCACGAGTCCCTCCGTCTTTGGGAGCAGATGCCCGTGTTTGCTCTGAAAGGAAGGGGGGGAGGTGCCGGCCAGGCGGAAGGAGGGCTCGGCTGGCTGGGATCGAGGTCCTTGCCTCTTTCCAGAAGTTCGGCGCCGCTGTGGGAGTTGGACAGGGCTCCCACAGCACTTGTAGTTGGGTTGGTCATTGGGTTTAGCACCTCTGGTTCAGGACAACTTGCATGGGGATCTGGTCTGCACCCCGTAAAAGAGCCACCAGCGTGCCTTGCCCAGCCCAGGGAGAGCCTGCCACCAAGAGAGGCTGTGGCTTCTGGCCACAGGCATTAGAAATGAGCTCCAGGCTTTGGCGTCTAGCCCCCCGAGCCTCAGAAACACTGGGGTTCAGTGTCCGCGATCCTTGTATTGTAGATCTCTTTACCCATCAACTAGTGCCCAGGTGGTTCTCAACCTGTGGGTTGACACCTCTTTGGGGGTCGAACAACACTTTCACAGGGGTCACCTAAGACCATTGGAAAACACAGATATGATTCATAACTGTTGCAAAATTACAGTTATGAAGTAGCAACAAAAATAATTTCATGGTTGGGGGTCACCACCACATGAGGAACTGTATGCAAGGGTCGCGGCCTTAGGAAGGATGAGAACCACTGCTCTAGGCCACTGGCGGGGAGTGGTTTGGCCCAGTGGCCCAGTTTGTACCCGGGGGCAGTAGGTTGCCCCGGGAGGATTGGCCGGCACAGAAACAGCCTGGTCTCGGGCCCCTGAGGCTCACCTGGCAGACAGAACCTGTCCCCGCACAGGTGCCCCGAAGTGGGGAGGAAGAGAGGGTCCAGAATCAGCCCAGGTGGTCTCTCCGCTTCCTCCTGCTCCCTTCACTCCACCCCAGGACCGAACCAGGCCCACAGGAGCTCCCTTCGGACAGCCAACCGAGGCCCATGTCCCTCCCAGAGGAGGGGGGAGGGCGCCTTGGGGAACCTCTCCAGGAAGTGGGCAGTGGGGAGGCCAGCAGCTGGGAAAGATGGAATTAGCTGAAATCGCTGCATCATCAGCTCCCCCTGTACCCGGCACGATGGTGAGAATCTCACCAATGTCCCTGTCCCAGTCTTACAGGCCCTTGTTAGTGCACACAGCGATCGATGGGAGCTGCCCAGAGACCTAGGTCACGCTACTAGGTGGCCTCATAACAAGAACTTGAACCTCCATGGCCTGACCCCAAAACTCGCCCTCTCCATGACTCTGTCCCGCAGTAGCAGAACAAGAATGCATAAAAACGCCTCTGTTCACTGTTTATTTTTACGCCTGCCTGGGTACCAGGCCGTGTGCAAGGTGACCAGACTCCGGGGTGAAGACGAACCCACACAGGACAGGAGTGCCAGCTGTTTGAAAGCTCACACCAGAAAGGTGAAGACTGAAAGCTGAAAGACAAAGGCTTCACTGCGGAACAGCCATGACCTCAGCTCCCCGAGTCGCTGGAAGGACCCCAGGGGTCTCAGGCGTCCATTCTGAGCACACGGTGTGTGTGGTGTCCAATGAAGGAAGCTGCCAGCGGCAAGGGTTACGGCTTCCTTCGGAGCTTGGCATGCACGTGGCCAGGGACTCTGGGGAAGACCGGCTCCATCTGCACGGGCCACATTCCTTCCAAAACCACCTGGCTTCTTCCCAGCTCACAGCCTGCCCCCAGAGAGAGGGTCTGGGGTGTCCTCACCATGACCACAGAGAGGTAACCCTCTTGAGCTCGGAAACAAGGTGGAAGACAAACTACATTGCGGACTGCTGCTGTGTCGTCACCGGGAGGGTGGGGCCATTTTTGAAGAGATGTTACTTGTTCTGGTCCCTTGCTAATTCCAGTCCTTGCCTCCCCTCCTCCACCTGGATTATGGTGCCTCCCCTGGAAGCAAGTCATGTCAAAGGAAACAAAACCTCTGGAGTCTAACCAGCAGCTGCCTTGCAGGGAAGGCAAGCACCCTAAGCGAGTGCTGTGGTCATGGAGACATCAAGGGCAGAAGCTGGACTCGGTGGCCACCATCAGCCTTGAGGGCCAGAAGAGCAGAACCATCCCTGGACCTCCCAACAGGCCTGGGCGGAGGGGAGAGCTAGCCCCAAGGGCATCAAGGTGAGGAAAGGAGGTGCTGTTGGCAGATGCCCGAGTTCACAGCTGCCATCAAGGCGCAGATGGCACCCCTTCCCTCATGCCGTGGCACCATCTGAGCCCCCAGGTTCTGGCACAGTCTCGGGGAGGTGAGGAAATTCTGAGTTGACCGAGATAGAGTTTCCCCCAGCCCTGTGGCGGAGTAATGGCTCAAAATAGAAATAAGCTTGAGTTATGGGCAGAGGAAGCAGGTTTAATACTTGCCCACCGAACGGGGACTGCCATGTGTTTACAGCACATGGTGCAAGATCTCAAGGCCCTTCCTTCAGGTGGTGGAATGCGGGCTTCTATACAGACTGGGTGCTGGGAAGGCAGGAGGGGCCCTCCTGAATTAGGGAGCAGGGAGCACAGTGTACATGGCTGGGGCAGAGTGGGGATGGGGAAGGGGGTACCTGGCAGCGGGGCTGCTGTTTGATTTCTTTGTCCCGGGGAGGGAGGGAGGAGGCAGGGACCAATCTCTCAGCATCACATAACTTATCCCGGATATGGGCCCCAGAGAGAATTTTCTTCTAGAAACAAGAGATGGCTTCCAGCCTGAGGAGCCAGCCCACCTTCCGGGGCCGGAGGTCCAGCTCAGCGCATCCACTAAATCTCACCATCTCTTCACCTGCACAGCCAATGCCCGTGAGACTCACCTCCACTGGCCGCCGCTGACAAGTAGCCTCTCGGGGAGAACTCTGCCGGTGTACTCTGCGCCAGGGGGACCTGCACTAAATTGTGCAGAGCCTCCTGGGGGGCGTCGAAATGAAGACGGTGCCGGAACAAAACACAAGGGAGGGAAAGAACCTTGGCGATTTTCTGGCAAAGGAAGTCCCTGGCCCTCCTGTTCCAGAAGTCCACATTTTATTCCTTTAGAATAAGTTCTTTCAGGATGGAGCCTGAAGAACGAAAACCATCTCTTTTTAAGGTCGTTATACCTTTTACTCCCATCTGAAAAGCACTGGGATGCACTAACAGATGCAGCAGCTTCCACGACCTTCTTCTAATTAAGTCACAAACAAGGCGCAGTCCCTTGCGCGCACCACATGGCCTGCTGCAGAAGAATGGCTGCTCCAGTCGCACTTTCCCTGGGGAATGACTTCGGCTGGGGTTCCTGGGAACCCCACCTTCTGTCATGGGGTAGATCACATGATGCATGCGGCTATGCAAATGGCTCTTGTTAACAACAAGCCCGGCTGCTCCCCACCACAGTTCTGCGCCCTCCCAGGCAGCTGAAGGATGTTCCCGTGACACCGGGTCAGGACCCTTCCCGGTAGAAGGTAAAACATGAGTCTAAACGGTGGCTTTCCAATGGTGGTGCGTGGACCTGGTGACTTCCTTTGAGTCTTTGTGGCGTGTCCTTTGGAAGGACAGGAGCCTGAGGAAAGCCAGCCATGAGTTTCCCAGGTTCCCGTCAGACCGAGGGTTCTGTTTGCCACTGTCACTTGGGGGAGAAAAGGTCTCAATTGCTGACGTTGGTTTGAAAACCAGGTGACAAAGTGGGGAGTACAGAACCCACCTCTTGAAGGTAGTGTCACATGGGATGAGATGACTCACACGTCATGCGCAGCGCGATGCCAGGCCCGGAGCAGGCTCTCCTCACCGTGATCCCGGAGGTGGATGGGCTGCAGGTCAGGGACAGGGCAGTGCGGGAGCCCCAGGTGAGCTCTCTGAGACGTGCCAGTGGAGCGGGTGGCACAGGGGCGCAGTCCCATCACTCAAGTCTGAGCTGTAAGTTCTCTCCCGCTGGGCCTGCTGATGACAAGTGGTCCGTGGGGATTTTACTGGCGGGGCACGAGGAAGTTGACTCCATTAGACAGCTTTTAAAAGAGCGTCTTCTTAACTTCTCCCTCCCAGCTTAATCCCGGGGAGCTGGAAACAGGATTAGCTGTGCCTGGTGTTGTGAACTTTGTGAAATCTGGCCCCTTCTAGAAGCCAAAATGCTTAAGAAGGATTTCCTTGGGGGGAAAGGGTGCAAAAGAGGTTAACAGAGAGTGGCTTGAGAGGAGGAGAAAGGCGTTTTGTTCTCTCAAGAAGAATGTTAAACACTTAGTGCAAACACCCCCGTAACTAATTCATTACTTTACACTAAGCAGACATCGTTTAAATTAGGCGGAATACAAATGAGTCTTGTTCTGAGCCATTAATTTCAACAACACTGGAATCGCTGGCTTTCCTTGTCCTTTGGAGGCAGACCAAATCAGGCTGAGTCTACTTGCATTAAAAGCCATTCATGGGACCCAGCCAGCCCCATCTTGCAGATGGCACGCCATATGCTTCGCCTCACCCCTCCCATATGGAATGGTAACATGCCGTCCAAGAATAGAACACGCCATTTCTCTACATCTGCATTTCCGGTCACCTCTAACCCACCAGCACTTTCTCCTCTGGACAGAGGTAGGCAAGTTCATCTGGCAAAGATTCAGAAAGATGCCGAGGTCCAAAGGAATGCCGTTTGTTTTCTCTCGCCCCTTCCCAGACTTCAGACCTCCAGTGCAACCAGTTCCAAGAGTGTAGTACATCCATAACTTGGCACTTGGAAATGCTCCATTTTCACTTTTCCAGGAATATGCTAGGCCCTTTGACTTGAAAACATAGCATTTGATTTTTTTTGTTAAGGTCAGAAGGCTCTATAAATAATGGCTTAAGTGCTTCTGCTCCATTAAAAACCATTTAAATTGAATTTGATGCTTCTTGGGGGGGGGGGTTCTCAGAATGGAAAAGCGGAAGAAGAGACGGAGAAGCCAGGATGGAGCCTGAAGAACGAAAACCATCTCCTTTTAATGTCGGTGGATCACATTTAAAACTAGAATAAGCTTGAGTGTTTGAGAGACTCGATGGGAAGAATTAACCAAAGGCAAGTAAGAGGGAGTGGTTCATTTGCCCATCTCTCTAGGTTGGGGTGATTGAAAGAACACTGACCAGGGAGTTGGCTCTCTTCTCTGCTATTGACTAGCCCTCGGACCCTTGAACAGATGCTAGGATGAAGTTCCTCATCTGTAAAATGGGAGATTACGTAGAACTTGGGGACTGGCAAATGGAGTTCATCTCTCATGCCACCTTGCACTGGTAAGTATTTTCCAAGGCTGGGCTGAGTGGGCAGGGCGGTGAAATACATTACTTGTGAGCCCAGGATCCGAGCAAGAGTGTGCTCACAACTTATTGATTCAGACTTGAATGCCTCCATCGTTCCTTCCAGCAATGACATTGTATAACTGGGGTTCAGTCTATTCAACCACGGACCTTAAGAAGCCGAGTACCATTTGGAAACCTGTTGGAGACGGAAGGAGGGCACTTCAGCTTTTAACTCGTCCTCGGACACCAGGGGAGCCTCTGTCCAGACGCCCGTGTCCATCTGCCATCGCCGGGAAGTTTTACATCCTGGCTAGGGAACAGTCCTAGCAGCACCCCATTGGATGCCATGGAAACACAGAGCCAGCTGACCTGGAATTCTGGTTTTAATGGGACTGTAAACCAGAAGCAAGGGGCAGATAATGGAATTTCATCTTGTTTTAGATTGCAGTTCTGTACGTTCCAGTTAGCCACAATCACAGCTCTTCAGCTACCAGATGTCTATTTTCCTGGTCCTTAGAGATGGAGCTGGAAGAATCTAGGGCTCTGAAATTGCCTGCCCCTGTAGGATGGCCTGTCAAGCCGCCTGGACCATTACCTGTCACAGCATATTAAGACAGGACTTTCTGCTGCTTTTTTTAAGCTGAAACATTGAAGGTCAAGAACAAAACACAAGCAGACAAGCACCTTCACATTCCAAAGCCAGGAGCTGGGCATCCATGCAGGACCTGCCAGGGGGGTAAACCTACAGCCTGTGTCCTGACCTTTAGCCCATCACCTGTCTCGGGTATAAAATCATTGAGACTGGCCACTGGACAGACTGGATATTTTGGTGGAGAGTTGTTGGTATGTAATGTGATTTTCTTCATACCCAGTGCAGGAGTGGCAGAAGAAGTGAGAGAAGTCATCCGAGGACCGCCTGCAAAGCTGTTCTTGAAATACATCTGAGTTAGAAATGAAGACACCAGTCCTGACTGGTTTGGCTCAGTGGATAGAGCCACGGGCTGTGGACTGAAAGGTCCCGGGTTTGATTCCGGTGGAGTGCATGTACCTTGGTTGCAGGCTCAATCCCCACTAGGGGGCATGCAAGACGCAGCTGATGGATGTTTCACACTCATTGATCACACTCTCTATCCCTTTCCCTTCCTCTCTGTAAAAAAAAAATAAAAAAAAATTAAGGCACCAGAACTTGGAATACCAGGGCTGCTAGGAGGCAATGTTTGAATTTCCCATGAGTCAAATGGACATAGGAGGAGATTTGACCTGGGGATTCCTTTAAAGGGACTTTGCCTGATATGTACAATTGGAAGGGTGATGAACCAGATATCTGATGACTCTCAAGTGCTCACATTTTAGCATTGTACCCTAAAATGGTGTGTGAAAACTGTGTGTGTATCTTTGGGTTAGAAGAGACTACTAATGTGTTTTTTAAAAATAATATATATATATTTGCCCTGACCTGTTTGGCTCAGTGGATAGAGAGTCGGCCTGCGGACTTGAAGAGTCTAGGGTTCAATTCCAGTCAAGGGCATGTACTTTGGTTGCAGGCACATCCTTAGTTGGGGGTGTATAGGAGGCAGCTGATTGATATTTCTCTCTCATCAATGTTTCTCTTTATCCCTCTCCCTTCCTCTCTTTTAAAAAAACCAAATCAATAAAATATATTAATATATATATATATGTGTGTGTGTGTGTGTGTGTGTGTATATATATATATATATATATATATATATATATATAATTGATTTCAGAGAGGAAGGGAGAAGGATAGATAGATAGAAATGTCAATGATGAGAGAGAATCATTGATTGGCTGCCTCCTGAACAACCCTTATTTGGAATCAGGATATGTGCCCTGTCAGGAATCAAATCATGATCTCCTGGTTCATAGGTCTATGCTCAACCACTGAGCCACACTGGCCAGGCTGGACTTAATGTTTTGAAACAATCTCCAACGCTCAGTGGCTTCACACATAAAGGTTGATTTGCACACAACACATGCCATGAAGGTTGCTATAGACTGCTCCATCTGCAGGTCCCAGGTTGATGGCAATTCTGTCATCTCTCTGTAGTTGTTTCATCTGCATTATGCTATCTCTTTGGGTACCTCAGTATGGGACTAGACAGCCAGATGACTGTGTGCTGCTTCTTACATGTTTAATCCCAGAAGTATCGTAATCCTTCTGCCTACAGTCCACTGACCAGATCCAGGACTGGAAGGGGCGGTGAAGAGTCGGAGAGCAGATGGCATGCTTGTTGACCATGGCTGCCCCTGACACAGTGTTTGACGGTAAGTTTTGGTGGACAGTGATCAGGCCGGCTCTTGGTGTCAGTATCTTTATGATTTTTTCTCTTGAGCTGGTCAGATTCCAAAATAAGACTCTTCTAGTCCCTTACCTAGAGAGTGAGTCCTCGTAGCCAGTGCTCTGGAAGAGGAAAGAAGGGCTAGGCATAGAAGCATAGAGTCTCTGTCCGTCTGTCTTCTCTTGTGCCCAGTGCCCACAGTTCTTGGGTTTTACCTCTCCAGCATGAGGTGGGTGAGAGCCATCATCTGGTTTCCCAGACGGAGAGGGAATCAGAGGATCTGCTCATGGCTTTAAAGTCCTTTCCTCAGTTTCCCTGGGTTTAGTCTTACCTTTATCCCCTCATTCCTGGCACCCGGGGCCACCTCTCCTGCAGCCGCTTACAGTGTAGCCAAGTCACCCCCAGGCATCTGCGTGCCTTTCATCTTCCAAATTTCTCTTGTTTCCCCGTTCCCTCCTTTCTTTGTGTGCCAGTGGGTTCGTATCCCTTATATCACTTTAATAGGGTTTCTGAAGGAGCTAGAGGTACCTGGACTCTTTTAACTCCCATCTTGATGCAAGAGACCCGTTCTCACAGTTTTTAGAAATGCTGGTGCTTGTTGGCTGACGTTGTGGGTGTCTTACACACATTTTTCATTTCACACTGCTTCCTTAGAGCTGGGGCAGCTGTGTCCCGCTGCCGTTCACCGAGCACAAAGGGCTTCCACACCCCTGCCTTCCTCCTCCTCGGCAGCGGGAGGCAGTAGGATTCCTAGCCTGGAGGTGACAGCGTGGTTAGGTCCGGGGAGGTGAATAGAGTAGGACCATTGACTGCAGAAGGAGCCTTTCTTTCTCATCATCTGGGACACAGTTTGTCTGCTGAGCGTCTTCAAGACCTAACTGTTGTGCTGTGACTGTTTTTCATGAACCGTCAGAGGGGAAGACTAGATGCTGTGGCTTTCCCGTGGGCTTTTTCAACTCGGAGGAGGAATAGTGTCTTCTCATGTTTTGAGAGTTTAACTGTTTATTTAAAGCTTGATGAGAGCGTACTTTGTTTTCTTTATAGAGACTCATAAAAGACCTGAAGTCCAGAAACACAGTATAATTTAGCTGTGTTTTTTTTAAAAATTTATTTTATTCTTGGTGAACATGGCAGAATAAAGGAGACTTGGCGGGGAGCATGTGAGGGACATGGGGACAGCATGTCACAGCTGTGGCCAGGAATAGGCTTGTGCGGGCTTTCCTTTGTTCCCAGCAGAAACGGGCCGCTGTCTGCGCTTCAGACGGGCGGACAAACAAGTGCTTTGTGCTTGGGATTTGGCTTCTGATCCCTGGGATCAGCGTGCCTTTCATCTGGGATAGGGTTTGTAAGATTACCGGGGCTCCGTTAATCAACGCTGCTTTCAATGGACTCTGGCCACAGCTGAGTCACCACACACAGATTTACATGGGACACTGCTCACCCCCTGGAGCAGAGCGAAGGCCCTTCGGAGTTAAGCTGTGGTGGCAGCTGCCTCAGGTCACGCATCGGAGCCACTGGCTAGAGCTTCAGAGCCAGACAGTCGCCTCCCTGCCATGTAGGCCGGCTTCCTGCCGTGGCACACGAAGGAGGAAGCTCTTGGTTTGCGTCTCGCCTCTGCTTTTGTGTTTCCCTGGCAAAGCTCATTTCAGTTCTATACTGGGAGTCACCTTGTTCTTCACGCGCTCTCTCAGGACGGGCAGCGACGACGCCTGAATCCAAAGCAGGCCGGCCTCTCTCTGTGCTTGGCCTGGCCGCCACATTGTGCACGCTGCTTTGAAATAGACCGAGTTCAAAGCCACCATCTGCTGTGGGGAAGGGAAGCTTGAGTCTCCGTTCGGGCATGACTCAGGCATACACTCTGTTGGCAAACACGTGCTTGGGGTAAAGTTAGAGCCCCTGGAAAACACTGCCGCTTCACTCTGTCATCATTACACCGAGCTTCCTCTCACATCCTTTCCTCGTCAGTTTTAATGATTGTCGTGTCAACTTATTACCTTAAATATTAAAAAAAAAACATTTCTTTTACTGATTTTTTTACAGAGAGGAAGGGAGAGGGATAAGAGAGTTAGAAACATCGATGAGAGAGAGACATTGATCAGCTGCCTCCTGCACGCCCCTACTGAGGATGTGCCCGCAACCAAGGTACATCCCCTGACCAGAATCGAACCTGGGACCTTTCAGTCTGCAGGTTGACCCTCTATCCACAAAGCCAAACCAATTTTGGCTATCTTAAATATTTTCTAAAAATATTTTTTTTATTGATTTTTTACAGAGAGGAAGGGAGAAGGATAGCGAGTTAGAAACATTGGAGAGAGAGAAACATGGATCAGGTGCCTCCTGCACACCCCCTGCTGGGGATCGAGCCCGAAACCATGGAACATGTCCTTGACTGGAATCGAATCCAGGGCCCTTTAGTCCACGAACCGATGCTCTGTCCACTAAGCCAAACTGGTTAGGACTACATATTTTTGAAAAGGTACCACTTTGTAGAACAGACTTCTCCTCTGTCCTCTAGAAATGGTTCAGGGTAGATCCTCTTGTTAGTCCCCCACCCCCTTTCTTTTTAATTGAGGAAGGACATTGTGAGGCACCCCACTACTCACCATGTTGCATTTCCTCCTGCCGTCTTCCCCTGATAAGTGGGGATGGGATGCGAGTTCACACATCCTTTCTGCCCTGGGGTAGGCTAAGGATGATGCCTTGTTCAGGATGGGAAACAGGCTCTCCGAGTGGCAACGCGAGTGGGATCCTGAGTGCTGCACCAGTGGGCACCGAGGCCCCTGCGCCTCCTGTACAGGAACGGTCCTTTCCTCCCAGGGCAGGAGAAAAGTGCAGGGTCCTGCCCACCCCTCCCTCGATGTGTGGACCTGTCACTTCCCTCCTTCTCAACTCCCCATCTCTGCCCAGTTTGGGCCGCACTAGGAGGTGCGAGAAATGTCCATTGTCCCTGGGAGAGACCAGAAGTGGCGGAGCTGCCCGCACGGCCTCTGCCGTTGACAGTCCTCCTGGGCAACTCCATGGTGTTTCCCCACAGATTGGACTGCAGGGCAGGAGGCCGGCAGAGACCACCCAGAGCAGAACTCACCACAAACTTTGTCCCTTGGCCTGGCAGGGTGGCCCAGAGACGAGGGCAGTGAGGTGCCATGTGTCGCATGCTGTCTGTGGGTGCAGGACTCCAGGTGGGGGCCTTATCGGGTTTAATCACCTGTGTCCCCGCCAGGCAGGGGTTCCTTCCTCAGTCAGCTGATGGAAACAGAGAGGGGAGGTGACGTGGCCGGGCCGGTGGTGCTCAGGCAGGATGCGGTGAGGGAAAGGTTAGGGTCTGGGTCATCTGGGATCGCTGGGGTCCCCAGTGCTGCCAAGATGGGCTGGAGGCCACCTCTCTGCTGTAGCCCAGGTTGGTGTGGTGCTGAATTTCCAGGCAGGCTGCTGGAGCCGGGCTTCTGACCGGGACAGCCGGTGACATCTTGCAGGGTCCCAGGAACGCACGCCGACCTGGCAACTTTCCCCCTCTGGAGCTCTTACGCGCATGCTCCTCTTTCATTCTGTGCTTGTTGGTTTCAGTTCCCATTTCCAGGCTGGCCTCTGCCAGAGGGTGACTCCACTTTCTCGTGCAGCCTGTGGTTTGGCTGTCCCCATGTCCTCCCCAGACACTGGGCCAAGGGAAATGTCTCATCCCAATTTTCCACTGAGTTCCAAAGGCAGCAGCTACACCCACAGGCCCGAGGCCGCGGGGAGGCAAAGCCTGTCGCTACACTAATGAGTATTGCCAGTCCACCGGCGCGCGGGTGCGGGGAGGGGCTGTCGGCTGAGGCTGGTGTGGGAACACCGCCCAGGGGACCCAGCTGGGTCACTGGCCTGCAAGGCTAACTCAGTCCCCAGGGCCTTGGGGCTGCTGGTCAAGGTGACGCTTGGGGCTTCCTGTGCCACATTGAGACCCGAGGACTAGGGTTCAAATTTTAGCTCAGCCACTTCCTGGTTCTTAAACATTTGGCAAGTTCATCAGCCTCTTAGCCTCGGTTTCCTCATCTGCAAGTGGGAGTAATGACAGCATCAAAGGGGCTGCGAGGATGAAATGACTAACCGAGGTGAAGCACGGAGCTGGTGCTCAAGGAAGGTTACCAGCTCTTTCATGGTCCTCTGCCAGGCCCCCCGTTCCCCAGCTCCCTCCCACCGTCACCTGTGCCTCACAGGTGCCACTCAAGCCCATCTCTCTCCATTGCCTGTTCTGCTGACTCCCTAAGATTCTGCTTGTGGTGCCGGGTGAGTACGTGAATTACTGGGAGGCAACACGTGGCAAAGTATATGATTATCTAACCACTATGCTGTACACCTGGAACTAAAGCCAAATAACAGCGAATGTCAACTGCAATTGAAAAGGAAAACAAATGTCCTCCCGGTGACTGTGTGGTCAGCAGTCTTTGGAGTGGGGCTGAGGGGCGAATGCCTGCTCAGACCGGGGATGAACCTCTCGTGCAGGGCAAGGGTCAGGGGTCATGAGGCGTTCTGAGCAGGTGAAAGGGCAACTGGAAAATCTGCTTCTATCAGCTCAGCCAAAGGGGTAACTCACTGGCCAACCCCTGGGCTGCCGGGGCAAAGTGTGACCTGGGACAGCTCAGAGCTGGTCCGGGCCTCCTGACAGTGCCGGGGAAGTGGTCCCACTGCCGGCCTGTGGCCAGCACCCCAAGCAAAGACCTTAGCCGCCATCTGGGAGTCTGATCTCTCCTGCCACCAGGGCCCAGGTGCGGCTGTGGAAAAGAAGTCTCACTGAACAGCCCAGCAGGGCAGACAGACAGTGTTTGCCATGAGATCCTGGCCGTGCTTAAAAAAAAAAATACTGATGTCCTTGATCAGTTCCCAGGGATGCTCTTCAACGTGTCCCCATTGTGGCTGGCACTGGGCTCTTCTATGAAGTCTCTCAGGGTTGAGAACTGCAGTTGAGTCTCTCAGTTGTTGAGGCAACTCAGGCAGTTTAGGAAGAACACCAAGGACTGTTGGTGTCCTTGTTGGTTGGATAGAGCCTGTTGGCTAACCACCTAGCAGGAAAGTGTGATGCGTAACGGAGCAGGGTTAGCTGGGGGTGACCTGGGATGACTCCCAGGGGTGACATTCAGCCTGAGACCAGAAAGATGAGGAGGCAGCGTGTAAGGAGCTGGGCAAGGAGCTTTTTACGCAGAGCGAGCAGCCAGTGCTAAGGCCCTGGGACTGGAATGAGTCTGGAAAGTTCTAGGAGAAGCAAAAAGGACTGTGTGGCTAGAATATAGTAAGCTAGAGGGTTCAAGTAAGATGCTTGGAATTTTCTCCTCAGGGTGCGGGAAAGTTAAGCCGGGCAGTTGCCTGAGCAGAATCTGAAAACTCAGAGCGCATGCATTTCGTTTGCTCGTTAGAACTGAACTCGCCACCTACCCCTACCCAGTTTCCACCTGTCCTTTATTTGCATAGTCACCGTAACCCCGCTAAGGAGGTGAGGGGGTATTTTCTCCACTTTGCAATGGAGAAGTGGCTTATGCATGCCCCCAAGCTCTCGAGTGGCAGGCTCTGTATCCTCCGGTGCCGTCCCGGCCCTCTTACCCAGAGATGCTCGTGAGGACGAGGAGCGGCCACACTTGCTATGACGGCGAGTGACGTGGGCGCTGGAGTGGAAAGCACAGCCTTGGCCTCCCTGGAGCACCTCGCTTAGCCCCGCTGTCTTCTTTAACATCCCACTTCCGCCAGCGCTCATTATCCGATGAGCCCATCACGCCCTCAGACCCCATGCGCAGCTCCATGGTGACAGACTCGCTTCAGAAATGGAGGCTCTGTGAACTCAGTTGAAGGGGTGTTTCGCAGAGCCAACCCCTGGCCTTGGCTCACCTTGGCGTTTGGCACTGGAGGCCGGGCCTGCCGTGCTGGCGTCTGAGGGGGCCCCAGGACAGTTCCCCGCTGCTTGGCGGTCACCCCTCCTGTTCTCCGTTGTTGCCAAGGCTTGGCCGCTCACAGCTGCTGCTGGGTGAGTTTCGGAGAAGCCTCTTCAATATTTGGCGTGTGGTCACGGCTGAGCATTGGGGTTTTTCTTGACAGTTCTTAGAACCTCTCGGGAGCCCCATTCCCCACCCTGTTTCTAGGGGGAGGTGGGAGCACAGAGGAAGTGCTGAGGAAGTCAGCAAAATGCCCCAGGGCCCTTCGGTGTCCTTGTAGGTTGGAGCTGTTGGTTTGGCTGGACGCAGCTGGAGCAGCTTAGACAGGCTGGCTGACCGGGCTGGCCGGCTCCACTGGCCACCTGTGGAAGCTGCCACCACCCGGACTGCAGGAAACGGAACCCCGACCTCCCCAGGGGGCCAAAGGCAAGAAGCATCGCTCTGGGCAGTAGCCATGGAAACCCCCATTGTCGGGATGGGCTGCCATTAGAACACAGCCTCTCGTTTTTTCCTGGAGCCAGGGTGGCAGAGAGCGCTCCCACCCACCTTCCTCCTTACCATCTCCCCGCATGCCCAGGTCAGAGGTGGGGTAACCAAGGGGAGCTGCAAATCTCTGGGACCACCCTGCTCTTGTGGATGCCAAGGGGAGGAGCATGGAGAGGGAGAACAGAAATACAGGATGGAGGTGCAAAAGGTGATGGCATCCAGCAGCGTTGGGGAGCCGGGGGGGAGAGGGGTTGGAGGGGAGGGGCAGGCTGCCAGTGTCATTCGGAAGCCATAGAGGGCATCAGGAGGCAACACACGCATCTGCATCCCATCTGAGTGGCATCGTTCATTCCTGTTCCTGCTCCATCCATTCTGCGAGGAGGGCCTTCCTGCGGCACGAAGAGATTTATCAAACAGCACCCCGAGGAGCCGTCTGCACAGACAGTCCCCTGTCCTGTGACACGTCAACGGGAATGATGTATGAGTTCCACTCCCGAGCCTGCTGCAACCTGAATGGCTGTGGTCCTCCCCCAGGAGGAGTGAAAATGTGTCTGTGTTGATGGGCACAAGAACTGGGGTTCACGCTGAGGTTCGCCTGACTGTGAAGGTGATGCCCAGGACTGCATTAGGGTTAGTTTTCTGTACACAGTGACCCAACCACTAGGACTAACAGCGAAGCCCGGAGTGGGCGATAGGATGACCGGGGTGCAAGTTCTGCCGTGAGCAGGGTGGCTTCAGTGTCGTTTTTCCTTGGTTTTAGGATCTGAACAATGGGGACTGATTTTTGCATCTCCCCAACTCACGATCGTTTTGAAGGTTCTTAGGACACCATAGAGGCAGAATGACTTCGTTGACTATACAGCCCTCACCAGGCATTAAGGATTTAATTCAACAAACATTTATTGAGCAACTGCTGTGTGCGAGGCACCGCTCTTGGTGCCGTGATGGACACTTGGATAAAACACAGGCCCTGCCCTTGGCGAGCGTACAGTCTAAGAACGGTCAAAGGACGAGCGCACGGGGACTATATTACAAGGCAGACCATGGTACGTGCCGCGAGAAAGGTACAAATAAAGTGCTACGGTGGTTCAGCGGAGGGAGCGGCCCCAGTGTTGGTAGAGCAGGGAGGGCTTCATGGAAGACGTGGTTTGTGCATGGGCCTGGAAGGAAACAGAAGCGAGCGTTCCAGGAGGCGAGAACATTCCAGGAGATGAGAACAGCAAGTCCGAAGGCACAGAGACAGGAAAACCGGGCCCCCCTTCCAGGAATGGCCTCGGGCGCCGGATGCAAAGGGAGAAGGGGCCTTGTTGGGCCACCCGGACGGTCAGCACGAGGGCTTGGGCGTTACTCTGTGGCCAGGGGAACTCTGAAAAGCGTGCACGGGGCTGGGGAGGAAGGTCGCTGTGCCTGTTCAGGACGCACTGGAGAAGGTGCAAGCGTGCCCAGGAGCCCCTGAGGGGAGACTGCGGCGGACACTGCCCACAGGACGGGGGCCAGGGCCGTGCTGGCGAGGGGAGCAGCAAGGAGGGCAGGAGTCGAAGATGCCCGGACGGTCTCCGAACTTCTCACAGGAAGAGGAGGGGCGTGAGGACGGGGCGCCCGAGATAACCACCCTGGCTTCCTGGGTTGGTTCATGGCGCTGCCAGGCAGACGGGGTGATGTCCAGCCAGGAGTGGGGAGTCCAGGCCTGGGACCCGGGAGGGGCCGGGCTGCAGGGCAATGCGGGTGGCGGAGCCACAGGAGGGCGCAGGCTGCTGACGGAGGTGCAGGGAGGTGAGGAGAGGGGGATGTCTGTGTTGTGGGCAAGGAGGAGAGAGGGAAATCACCGTCAGATCCGCCTCGGCTCCTTTTCAGGCTGGGGTGTCAATAAATAAACCATAAATACACAATAAATAAATAAATACATGCATAAATAGGGGCCACAGCGGCACTGGGAGGGAGGAGAAAAACCACACGGAGGCGTGGTCCCAGAAACCAAGAGGAAAGGGAGTGTCCGGGAGGGGTGCCTGGGGAGCCTGGTGGCCAGAAAGAGCCCTTTGATGGGCATCGTGCGAGTGAAGGAAAGTGATCAGATCTGCTGCCCAGTAAGGAGAGCGGACACAATTCATCGATGGCAGTTTGGGGCAGGACACTTGCTCCCAATGAACGGCTGACAGGAAGCCAGGGAGGACAGTCAGAACCGTTAACCCACGCGGAGGTCCAGCTCCAGCCGGTGGCGGCGATTCCACACGTCTGCGTGCCTTCGCTGTTCCGGTGGGTGCGCCCGGCATGAGACTTGGGCTCTGCGTTGCAAAGCAGATGTTTCAGGAAGCACCAGCCCTCGCAGCCTCTCCAGGGACTTTCATGGTGAGGGTCTCCGAGGGCCTCGGAGATGTTTAATTTCTGAAGCTTGCAGAGCCGCGGGGCCTCAGTGGGTGAGCCAAGGTCCTGTGTTCCAGAACATTCCAGGGGAGAGCCGCGATGTCAGGTCCTGGAGCTGGCTCTGAGCTCTGTCCACCTGCCAGCACCCCTCGCTGGGAGTTTAGGGGCCGGAGCGCTTTGGAAAGTGTTGTTTTCTTTCACTTTTCTTCCTAGTTCCGGAAACGGACACGCAGCGCGCTGCAGTTCCCTGCGGGGAAGGCCGAGGCCAGGACCCTCTCCGTGTGCCCATCCTCCCTTCACCTTCCAGATAATGGTGTTTTACTAATCTTTCAAACATGTTGTAAACCACGCATCTTCCAGGCGAGAAAACACATCTCACAAAGCCAGCCAGCCAGCGTGGCTTCTGCGTGACGTGTTGCGGCCCCACGCATGGTTTTCCCGGGAAGTTCAGATCCAGGGGTTGGTACTGCATTTGGTTTGGGTTTTTTTGTTTGTTTTGTTTTGTTTTAAAGTCTTAACACTTTATGTCAACAAAGGGAGAATGGATTTTGCAAAATTGGAGAACCATTGTCTCTGGGCGAAGGGAGCGGAGGGGCCCCTGCCCTGCAGAGTAGAAACATCAGCGCTGGCGCTCCGTGCGACACAGGACGGGGAGGGACCGGAAGAGGCCCCGGGAGGCCGGCAGGAGCAAACAGAGAGAGTGTTTGCGGGAAACGGAGCCGAAGGCTTCACATACTTCTAGGGTTCCCACTCGGGGGTGCTGGAGGCACCCAGAAAGGCAACCACGCATTTAAAAAGAAAGAAAAAGCGCTGACATTTATCTTTGCGGAGCCTTTTTGAGCTTCCGCAGGGGCTTCCTGCAGGCGGAAGGGGACACTACAGTCCCTCACGTGTCATTCTAACAGGGCGGGAAGGAGGCGAACTCTGGGGATGACACCCCTGGTCCCTTCCTCCCGGCTGGACTCCAGGTGCTTTAGAGAACACCCACTGCAGCAATGTCTGTTCGGGGGCGGGAAGTTGCAACTCGCCCAAAGCACAGTTTGTAGCACCCAGCTCTGCACTGTCCTCTGCCTGCTCTGTCCCCGGTTCGTGGTGGTTCTGGCAAAGCCAGAGCCTAAACCGTCCACCGTGTCTTCAGCTTCTCTCCAGAGCTGCGGAGGCTTGTCTGAGCAGGCGGGTCTCCTGCGGTTCATCCCCGGAGCGTTGAAACCGTGTTCGCAGCAAGGCCTTCAGCTGGGACCTGGCCCCCGCTCCTTGGCATCCGTGTGCTCCTTCGCCCAGCTGGTCGCTCCGACCCCCCCTCCTCCGTGGACAGCACCGCTTGGCCTCGGGTCACATGGTCCCCTCTGGGTCTTGGCTCACCCAGCACCCCCTGTCTCAGAGGCTCCAGGCAGCTCCGCTCCTCCAGGAGCCCACAGATCCCGCCAACCCAGGAGGCAGTTTGCCACCCCAAGTCAGGGGACTGGCTTCTTTTCACGTCGAGTCCTGTCGCCCCCCAAAGATGGACCGGGTCTCCATCCCGGTGGGCTCTCCATACCTTCTTCCTGTGGCTTATCTGCCTAATGCTAGATGAACACCACACAGTTATAAATACTCAGGTCAATATATATATGCAGGTATAGATATATATATTCTGGTCACTGTTTTACACTTGAACAAAGAAAACCACTAGCCTGCTTGTTCTAGAGTTTGTGCCACCCCGACTCCCATCTGCCCGCGGCATCGCTGGCAGGAAATGTGAGCCACCGAGTCCCGCCGGGCGCCCGCTTACGTGGCTCCGTCACACTGGCCGACAGTAAGTTTCAAAGCGCCCTGCTCGTGAAGACTCTTGAGGGCCTTGAACTCCAAGGGCATGGTGTGGGGGCTGGCCTGGGAGGTGTAGCCGTACTTGAGGCTGTCGTAGTAGTGGTACTTGACGGGGTTCTGGTTCTGGTCCAGCGGGAAGGGCCAGAAGCCGTAGAGGTAGATCTGGTTGCAGAAGCGCGTGGCCAGGGTGTACATCAGGAGGCCGGTGGTGGGTCTTTTGATGTGGACCTTGTTGGTCAGCCAGTATCTGAACACAAGAGACGAAAGAAGCACAAAGGAGACCCAGGTTAGAAGGATCGTTTCCGGGGAGAGGAACGCGGGAGGCCAGGCCACGTGCCTGGGCGGAGGCAAGCCTCTCATGCAGCCGGTACACAGAGCTCAGAGGACAGGCAGCGCCCCCCTGCCTGCTTCTTGGGTCTCTCTCACCAGGCGGAGGTTCTGCGAGAGTCGGGGCTGGGAGGGAGCTGGCCGCACTGCGAGCCACTGGCCGTGTCCCCGTGTGAGCGTGTCTCACCGGCTGTTCAGTTCCCGAGCCAATTCAAGCCCCAACAGCGGCCACGTGCCGTTTTAGGGGTTTGTTTATCTTCTGATAGTAAGGCCTTAGCGGGGTAAGGCTTTCGGAAGGAATTTCTTTGCAGGCTACGTAGTGGTGGAGAGGGAGACGGGGAGGGAGGATTTAATCAGTGGCCAAACATCCACGGAGCTCCACGGGTGGCTCTGAGGTTACACACACATGCAATGTGCCCTCCTCAGGGATCTGCCTTTCCCTCATGTGACCCCTTGGCGAACTCTCTCTCTTTCTCTCTTTTTTCCCTCCCCAAACTAAATGTATGTGTCACGTCTTCCTGGAAATGTTCCCTTTGTTCTATCCTCTTCTCTCCAGCTCAGACTGACTTAATCACTTCCACGTTATTATCTCGAGCTTTGTTTCTGCTCTCCCCATGGTGCTCATCAACCGAGCTGACAAGCCATGACTGCGTGGGTTGGTCTCCCTCGCAAAACGGCACTGTGACCTCTCCGAGAGCGGGGGCCGTGCCTGGCACCTCTGTGGAGGGGGTTCAACGGCATCTGGCTCTGTGCCTGGTGTAGCCAAGGCTTCATGGCAGAGAGAGTGGCGCTCGGCAGATATTCCATATGCGCCCCTACATCCCACAGAATCCTTTGTCATTGGGCTAGGGTCACGTGACCAGTTATGGCCAATAGGCTGTGACCACAAATGTGTTCCTTCTGGGCCCATGTTGATCAAAAGCAGGTCCTCTGCTTTCTCTTCTCCTGCATCAGAGGACTTCTGTAAAGATGGTGGGAGCTTAAGATGGGCGAATCCTGGATCCCTGAATCACTGGCTGGAAGAGAACCTCCACCAACAAATGGTACTTTGCAAGAATGAGAAATGGCCCTGATCCATGGCTAGAGCATCAGCATGCGGACTGAAGTGTCCCAGTTTTGATTCTAGTCAAAGACATGTACCTTGGTTGTGGGCACATCCCCATAGGTATTGTGCAGGAGGCAGCTGATGGATGTTTCTCTCTCATCGACGTTTCTAGCTCTCTATTTCTCTCCCTTCCTCTCTGTGTAAAATCAATTAAAAAAATATATATATATTTTTCCTTTTTTAAAAAAAAGGAAAGAGAAATGAACTTCTGCCATGCTAAACCATGAGAGTTCCACAGTTTGTTATCACAGCACAGCCAAATTGATGATCCTGCCTTCTACTGTGCTCAGCAAACGTTTGACTCCAGTGGAACCGAGAAACGAGGAAGCGAGCAAGGCACGCAGCTCTGTACCCGTGGCCAGCGGAGACGGGAAGAGCAGCGCCCAGCCTCTCATCCCTGGATCCAGGCTTCCACCCAGAATCACTCCCCGGGAGAGGTGTTAACAGCAAATGAGGCTCCGGCTGAAGTGAGAACTCAGTGGCCTGGAGGGACTTATTTCCTGTTCTGCCTCCACAGCTAAACAAGAACGGCGGAGACGTGTGACAGGGACACGGGGCACCTTTTAACGAGCAGCTTGTCACGGAGGCCGGCGGAGTTCTGCAGGGACAGAATGCTCCACTTTCTTGATGTCGTCTCAGTCATTCTGGCCAATTTAGCGACTGTGTGCCTGGCCAGTTCGCTGACAGCTTCTTTCCTTGGGGTAACAGCTGGGTGTGAAAACACTGACTAATTAATGTTGCCTTCCCAAACGAGGTTAGCAGGGTGCATCTGGGACATCGTATTGACAGCGCACCTTTAATATCCCAGGCTTGAGATTTTAATTAGAAGGCAAAGTCATCTCCGAGAAGGCAATCATTATTTTTCAAATTGGTCTCCCCAATTGCCAAGACGATTAAGCAGTGTATTTTATGAGTATGGACAGCAATAAATAAGGATTGCCAAAATCATCTCAAAAGCGCATTCGGCCTTTTCCCTGGGTGCCAGGGCTTGGTACGTGGCAAAAGACGGTGGCTGCCAGTTTTGAAAAAAGAGACCAACAGGGCTTTCTCCAGGAAGCGAAAGGCAGTTTGTGGGCCAGAGCTCATGGCGTCCCGATGGGGCAGGAATGCCTCCAGGCGGTTGGCAAGGGCCACATGGTGATATTTTGTGCAAATCAGCAGCAAAGCCCGGAACAGAACTCGTGGGCTCTGGTCTCCCATCATCCACATCATCAGCTTTGGCCCTGATTTGGGGCCCCCTGGCCGTCCTTCCCTGGGAAACACTGGTTAAGCCTCTACTGCCTGGGGGACACGTCTGCCCAGTGGTAATGGTGAGCTGGGGATTTTGCCTCAGAATTTGGGGCTGGAGGGCAGAGCTGGTCAAGACGGGGGAAACTCGAAGCTGATTCCTGGTCCCCGACACCTCTTGTTTACCCAGACAAGTCAGCTAACCTCGAGTCGGACCAGGCCACCAAAAACCCTCCGAAGACTCCAAAGCTGCTGATCAGTTCCCACTTCCCGCGGTCAGACTCAATGGCCGGGTGTCCTCCCCCGCGGCTGCTCACCTCCCTTGCCAACGGATGACATGCAAACGCCTCATCCAGGTCTGCAAAGCCCTTGAGATCCGGGCCCGAAATCCCTGCTACCCTCTGGTAGGCAGTCCCACTGCCACGAGGACCTTCTTGGTTTCTTCACCATCACCTCCCATGTCTCCTGACCTGCCACCCTTCTTCTGGTCTCAGCTTCAATATCACTTCCCCAGGAAGCCCTCCTCAGTGGAGGGTTTTGTGTTCCATAAGCGGTTCTTTCCCTGTTATAGCATGTATCATGCTACGCTAGAACTATTGTTTGCTTGTCTTTCTCCTCCCTTACAATGAAAAATTCTGGGAGCCAGTGGTTAGCTTCTCCATAACCCAGATCCTTGCATAGCACATGCACAAATGTCCATGAAGCAATGACTGGAAATGAGCAAGCAGAGGCCACTGGCTCCCTTTGAGGGTGCTGGCAGGGGAGGGGAGGGCGGTCACAGCAGACTCTTCCGGGCAGCCACCAGGTCTGCACATGTGAAAGGCCGGCTCACAGCATTCCAGAGAGCATGGTCAAAAAAGGAAAAAACCATGATGCTGGTTACTTGAGGGGTCCCTCCTGCTTCAGATAGTTCTAGCATAGCATGATATGTGCTGTAACAGGGACAGAACTGCTATGGGCCCCCCAGGGGGTCAAGATACTGCTGCTCACACACAGGCCCAGCAGGGACCCAACCAGACCATTGCTTGGGGTGGGGTGGGTGGGGGAGGGACAGGGGTGCAGTTAAACCTTCTGGCTGGATTCTGGAATTTAAACTAATGCCACTCCCAACTGAAAAATTATACTCAACCTCATTCATAATTGAACGTTTGCAAGGTTATGGGAAGTCAGATATTTTTAATCATAGGTGGGAGAGTAACTTGGCAATATCTATAAAAACTAACAATGCATAGATCTGTCTCTCTCTTTTTAGCAATGACACTTCTCCAAAGCCAGCCTATACACATAGATAAATGTGCGGATGTCAGTAAAGGATGGTCACTGTAGTTCTGGTTATATGAGCAAAAGATGGACACACCCACTGGTGTCTGCCCCCCTCCCCACAGATGGTCTCTCTTATGTAAACTATGACTGGACTCAGCAAAGGCCAGGAAGCCATGAAGGAAAACAAGGCGGTACCTGCCAATCTATAACAATAAAAGCGTAATATGCGAATTAGGCCAGACATCCTTCTGGACAGCCTGCCGAACTTCCAGACGAGGCTGGGGCTGCGGGGAAGCCTGGGTCCCGGGGGCTGGAGGGGAGGAAGGCCTACTGCTGCACATATTTCATGCACCGGGCCTCTAGTGTAGAAAAATTCCCAGAATTTAGCAAGGTGCGGTGCTTAAAACAGCTCCCTTGTGTGTAAAAGACGATTTTTCTGGAAGGAGACACAGAAAACCAGTTTAATTAATAAGGCTGCCTCTGTGAAGGCGGGCTCGCTGCTTTCCACTTTAAATCCTCTTAGGCTATTTGGGATTTTCTTTTCACTATGTGCATTCCTATTTAAAAAAATAATAGAGACAGTCCATTAAAAAGGACCCAGTGCTGCAGCCATCTGTGCCTCAGCACCATAGACTCCCTCCTCCTCTTCTCCATGGGACACACTTCCACACTCGTGTCCCTGGAGGAGACTGGGACCCAGTGCCCATGGCTCTACTGCAATGGCAGTCCTGAGGGGCCATCTCCGACTCTCGCTGGCTTCCCCTGAGCCCCTCAGCGCTGGGCCTGCCCTCTGATCCTGTCACTGCCCCCTCAGACGGGCATCAGGGCCTGCTTGGCCAACCTGCTGCTCCAGGCCTGGCAGGGATGCCCACTGGATCAATGCCAGCCTGGAGCCTCGGCTCAGCACGCCTGGTGCCTAATTAGTCGCCATTCCACAGGCCTCCTCGGCATCAGGGCTGTGGCTGGCGGCTGAACGGGCCTGCTTTCTTGCCCATGGCCCCCCTCCCTGTGGCTCACAGCCTTCCCGTTGTAATTGAATTAGAGGCATGCGCTACCAGCTGCTGACCAGTGTCCCACTTCCCGTGGCCACACTCAGTTGCCTGGTGTCCTTCCCCTCGGTTGCTCACCTCCCCTGCCAACAGCCAGCCAGCCAGGCGCTGTGCCACTCTCCAGGCTGGCAGGGCCAGAAGCCCTTTGGCGGAGCTGCTCGGGCTGGGGCAGGGGCCGGTCAGAGTCGAAGGACAGGCCTTCTCTCAGGGTCTCTGTGCCATGCTGTCCACGCCTTGCAATGCTCAGGCCCAAGAACTGTCTCCGGTGGGCCAGCATCTTGAGAGCACATGGTGGTTAGAGACGCCCCTAGCACAGGTGCACTGCATCAAAGGGTCTGAGTGGGGAAGCCATAACTTCCAGTCCCTCAGAGTGTAACCTTATTTGGAGATAAGGGTTGGTTACCTAGGTGATCAAGTTAAAATGAGGTCATTGAGGTGGCCTCTAGTCCAATATGACTGACATCCGTAAAATCAGGGGATGTTTGGAGAACACACGCACACAGGGCAGAGGCATGTGAACATGAAGAGTGGCCACCAGCAAGCCCTAGAGGGGGGCCTGGGAAGATTCTTCCCTCAGAGCCCTCAGGAGGAACCAGCCCTGCCGACACCCCGATTTCGGCCTTCCAGCCTCCAGAACTGTGAGACGATAGATTCTGGTGGATCGGCCACCAGCCTGTGGTGCTCTGTCCCAGCAGCCTGAGCAGTTCTGTGGGCGTGGATTTCCGGCTCCCTGGCCCATAAGGGGCATTCCTGCTGACTTCCCTGGACATCCCCAAGGAGGCGGAATCCACTGCCTGTGAGAGGCAGCTGCGCTCTTTGCAGATGATCTTGACTTGTTGGGAGGCTCTTCCCAATGTCCAGCTGCCACTGACTCCCTGTAGATCCGCTCCCAGCCCCAGTGTTACTGCTGGAGCCTCACAGGCCAAATCGGTGAGCCCCTCGAGGGCAGACGCCCTGATTTATTGACTTTTACCCGAGCCTGGAGCCCGCTAGTGCCTGTCAACATTCACTGAATGAAGAAAGGCTGCTTTCATGTTCCTCGGAGGCTCCTTCCCTCCCCAAACCTTTCACCTTTCAACTTTCTCTGCTACTGTGGCCCCTCTCCAGCCGGGTACCCAACACGGAATGTGATTCTCCAAGTGCGATTTGACCCGGGAGAGTAAAAGAAGGCCATGACCACCCTTCCTGACTCTCAAGGACACTCTATGTTCATTGCTGCAACCCAAGAGCATAGATTCTTTAAAAAAAAAATTTATTTTATTTTATTGATATTTTGCAGAGAGGGAGGGAGAGGGATAGAGTTAGAAACATCGATGAGCGAGAGACATCGATCAGCTGCCGCAACCAAGGTACATGCCCTTGACTGGAATCGAACCTGGGACCTTTCAGTCCACAGGGTGATGCTCTAGCCACTGAGCCAAACCGGTTAGGGCTATAGATTCTTTTAAGCGACCACACACCCGCTGATGATCGGCGCTGCTCATCTCTCTGTCCACTTGTTTAGAATGCTGCATTTGTCCATGCCACATTTCTGCCTGTTAGATTAGCTCATTGTGTCAGCTGTCAAAAATAATTGCAATGCAGCCCTGAAGCTCTATTGGACCCTGCACCCCACAATGCCCCACGGCCCCACGGCCCCACAAAGGAAGAGGGCCATTGGTAGAAACCCATTCCCAGACCCCGAAGTCCCCTCCCCACTACCTCCTCCCCTTCCCAAATCAGAGGCCCACCCCACCTGCCTCTCCTGCAGTGTTGCTTCTGGGAGTCCCTCGAAGGAAGACACTGGGCCTAAGGATGAACACTTATTACTGGTGCTTATTGCTGTTTTGACAGATGAAAATGAGTCGGTTACAGCTGGAAATAGCTCTAGATGCATATGTTTCTTCCAGTCGATTGCCCATTCCCCACTGAGGGACCTTTTCTCTCTTTACCCAAAGGCAGTCCTTTTCTCCCCCCAAATCCCTGACCGCCAAGCCCTGCCAGTTTCCTCCTCCTGGGAAGAGACCTTTAGAGAATGAGCCTAAACCCATGGGGTGGGTTACTGCGGCAGCCCCACTCTGTGCGAGGGAGGAAGTAAAGGTGCTGAAGGGACCCCAAACCTCCTGTTTGGCCTGTGTCCATACAAGTGACCGTCTGCTCCATCAGCCACGAATGCGGCTGCCTTTTGTTGAATGCATCTCTAGGTCTTTCTTGGTGGCAATGGATTTCTGTGTGTATACCCACCCTGAGGGACCAGTGCTGGTCACAGACTTGGATGTCACCATAATAAAAGGCCCAGAGTCCTTGTGGGCGGCTCAGGGGGCTTCCCAGGGTCACACCGAGTTATGCTAAGGTCCTTTGGTCGGAGGTGGGGAGGGGATTGGGGAGAGGCTGTACGATGGCCTTTCTCTTGTCCCTGGCAGGGCTATGAATGGCTGTGTGGTTGGATGAGCAATTAGATGCAGGGCCTGGCCCCAAGCTGGGGGTCAGGAGTGGGTGGGGCATATTTGTAACAGGCCTCTCAAACTTAGTATGCCCGAGAAAGAACTTCCTTCCTCAACACCCCCAAATAAGCAGGGCTTGCCTCAGGCTCTCCTGTCACAGAGAATGGTACCCCCATCCCTCATGTGCTCAAGCTCTAATCCTAACGGTCATCCCGACCTTTTCTTTCTCTTACCCCATGAGGTCCTTAAATAGAATCCATCAGCCAATCCTGCTGCCTCTACGCCAAAATTTATGTCAAATTTTTACACATCTATATCAATGTCCTTGTCTATTTCCTGCCTAAACTATTCAGTCAGCTTCCCAACGAATATTCCCGCTTCCATTCTTGCCCCCTTACAGTTTATTCTCAACATTGCTGTCTAGGCGGGCACTGCCAGTTAGTCAAAATTGCCATGGCAGGTGAAACCCACTTGCCAACCCCCTCATTTCTTAGAAAGGGAGGCTCAGAAAGGCCAGGTGAATTGTGGGGGTCATACAGCTAGTGAGTGACCAGCTGAGATGGACATTTTTAATTTTTGTTTTTTTTGGTTAATCCTCACTTGAGGATATTTTTCCATTGATCTTTGAGAGAAAGTAGAAGAGAGAGAGAGAGAGAGAGAGAGAAACATTGATGTGAGAGCTACACATTGATTGGTTGCCTCCCGCAGGCTCCTGGACCAGGGCCAGGGATTGACCCTGCAACCAAGGTATGTGCCCTTGACCGGAAACGGACCCAGAACTCTTCAGTCTGCAGGCTGATGCTCTATCCACTGAGCAAAACTGTCCAGGGCTGAGATGGAAATGAGTCTAGGAAAGCAATATTGCCTACCAAGTACCTCCCCCACTCAGCCAAGCCCCTTCCCCCGGGAGGGCCGCTCACCCGCGGACGGCGTGCAGCAGGCGCAGAGACGGGTACGCGGTTCGCACGTTGACGCGGTGCTTCAGGATGAGCTCGTTGACCCACTCCACGCGCTCCTTGCCGCCCCGGGCCATGAAGGCGGGGATCCACAGGATGCTGCCGTTGAGGCTGTGCAGCCGCTGGAGCAGCTTCTCCCGCCACGTGGCGTTGACCAGGTCCTCAAAGGCCCGCTGGATGACCGAAGGGTTCATGGTCACCAGGTCTGTCTTGAGCCCCACATCCCGGGCGAACTCCTGCACCGGGGCCAGGTTGCACCTGCCAGAGAAAAGGACCACGTGGTTCTTTGGGGAACGCCTAGACACCCCTGCTTATACCTCACCCGGTCCATCCTTTGCTTCCTTCTCACCCCCAAACAGCATCCTCCTGCCCTCACTGGCAGCTCTGCCATCCCTCCTCCTGCCACACCTGTCCACAGGCTCACAGCGCACAGAGACTTCGCTGCACCCTGGGGATGCCAGGTGCTTGCCTTCTGGAGTTCAGGGTCCAGCAGAGGAGGAAGGAAGCAAGTAAGCCAGCCCCCAGCCCACCAGGTGACCGTGACATTGGCAGGTGTGACCTGGCCACATTAGGTGACGGAGAGAAGGCTCTGCAAGGACGCTCCTAGATTCAGAATTCAGCTCTGAGACCTGCTGTCTGTGTGATTCCGGGCAACCCGCGCAACCTCTCTGTGCTTCCCGAGGGCTTCCTGTTGGCTAAGGAACACCCCTAACAGCTTCTTTAGCGATGGTGGAGAGGGGAGCAGCACCCCCCCCGCCCCGGACTCAGAGGCGTCGCCACACACCCAGTCCTTAGGACACCGCTGGGCCACAGGCAGAGCTCTGTGCCTGCGGCTACTGTCATCAGCATAATGGGAAGGAGGAGCATCAGGCGGTCTTCCCGGAAGTGGTGACCATTGAAGGAAGTCTAGAAGGATGGATGAGCAGAAGTCCAATAGCGGAGAGATCAGAAGAATCACCCCAGGCACCTGTTCAAAGTGCAGATTCCCCAGGCCCATCCCCCGAAGATCCAAATTCAGTAGGTGAGCCTAGAAATTGATGTTTATTTTTTGCAAGCTCCTTAGGTAAGTGCTCTAACCAGGCAGTTTAGGAAACATCATACGGTGGCATTTTAGGTGCAAGAAATGTGTCCGAAGGCACAGAGGTGGGGAGCAGAGTGAGCACTTAGGGGGAGGCAAGTGATTTGGTGTGACTAGAGCATGTTCCACGGAGGGCACGGGGCAGGAGAGGCAAGTAGGCTTGTGAGTCAGTGGCTTGGTTCTGAGAGCAATAGGGAGCCACTGCAGGCTCTTGAGCAGGAGAGTGACATGGACGGATGGGCATTTTGTGCAGCAGTCAGACAACCGTTAGACAAAGCAATGCTACGAATTGGCGGGGATGGCCTTGGGGATCAGAAGGCAAGCCTGCAGGTGGGAGAGGCAGCGCATGCCCAAGGCCTGACACTGACCTGAACTAGCTGGGCAACGTGTGACTTCCTGTACTTCCGTTTCCTCATTGCAAAAGCCAGGACAAAAGAGAACGTTCCTGACAGGGTTGTGAGAGTTAAGTAAGTTAATACATGCCTGTGGAAGGGCATTGTTTATGGGATTCTCCCCAGGAAAGGTTGTGTGTGTGCGCGCGCACGTGAGCACAATGATGTTTTAATCCCCGGCCACCTGGGAACTGACTCTGCACGCTGGTGACCCTAAGCCAGGCAAGCTCCTCAGTCTGGCATCAAGGCTCATGGGGACCCTGTGGGGACCAACCCTCCTGTCTGGCCGCAGTTCTCACCAGCCCTGTATGCGGCCTGTGTGGTCAGGCAGTGCCTTCCATGCTGCACGAATCTACCTTCTTATTTCCAGGCCTCCGCCCGCTGGTTCCTCCGCTCCAAACTCGAAATCTTCAATGCCCATCCCACCCTACCCTCACCCCTTCTCTGGCTCCCAGTCGGACAGACCTAGCACGCTCTCCCCCCTCCCTCCTGTAGTCCTGAGACTGGAGGGCTTTGAGAAGTGGGGGCTGAGCCATGATAAAGACTAGGCATATGCCAAAACAGGTTTGGCTCAGTGGATAGAACATCAGCCTGCAGACTGAAAGGTCCCAGGTTGGATTCCGGTCAAGGGCATGTTCCTTGGTTGCAGGCACATCCCCAGTAGGGGGCGTGCAGGAGGCAGCTGATCGATGTTTCTCTCTCATCAATGTTTCTAACTCTCTATCCCTCTCCCTTCCTCTCTGTAAAAAAGTCAACGAAATATATTAAAAAAAAAAAAAAGACTAGGCACAAAGCAGAACCTGGCAAAAGATGAACCAAAACAGGTCTGGCCGCCGGGCCGCCGTGGCTTTTCCATCCCAGCGGACACAGAGGCAAGCACCCGGCCCAGTCCCACGTTCTGAGGTCCCAGGAGCTCTAGGCTGGGGCTGCCCAGGACAAGGCTCTCTTTGCGCAGGGACAGTCCCAACAGAAACGTGAGACGCAGGAGCGGTCCTGCCAGGGCCGGGGCACTGTTTGGGATGAAACCCGAGGCTCCGTGTGCCCTACTTTAGACCAGGGGACAGCAAGGCCTTGTTTCCCAGTCTGTCTGGATCGGGGGTCAGGTGTCAGGGTCCTGGGTAAATATTTCCAGGTGTGTCCCAGAGGATCGAAAAATGAGAGGATATTTCAGTGAGAACGATGGGAAAAGATAAAACCCAAGTTTCTCCATTGCTCTCTCACTTCCCAGATTTTGACTCCAGGCTATAAAGTTACTAGTAGCTTCTGACCTTCCACAACACTTAAAAAGACTTCTGCAAACTTGGACTAACCAGGAAATTTTCTTACTACTCTTTCATAGCAGGCTTTATGCAGGGGTCAGTGAACTTTTTCTGTAAAGGGTCAGATTATACATATTTTATACTTTGCGGGCTATATACACTATTGCAACAGTTCAACTCTTTCCAGCTACACACTTCGTAGTGAGAAAGCGTCCATTGAGGATATGAAAATGCATGGGTATGGCTGTGTGCCAATAAAACTTTATTGATAAAAATAGGCTGTGGGCCATAGATTGCCTACTTCTGCACTAGACCGGCAATTCCCATCCTGAACTGCACAACAGAATCACTTGGCTCCTTGGGCCACGTACCGTCCACCCCCAGATTGATAATTGGTCTGGGGTGCAGTCTGGACATTGGAATTTCTAAAAGTTCCCCAAGGTTCAGACCAGAGACATCAAGGTGTTTCCCATCCCCCCACCCCCCCTTTTTACATGGATTTATTTCATTCTGTTCACACTGTATAACTGTTACACAACCCACAAGGTTGTGACGAACCCCGTCAGTGTGTCCTGGTTCAACCTCTTGGGACAACTGGCAACACTCAGGCACGCCTGCTACTCTGGAGCAGCGCCCCACGCGGTTACCTGATGACGAAGCTGTGCGTGTCGATCTCCTGCCCGCAGCCGCTGTTCAGCAGGACCCCCGAGTTGCCCACGATGGCACAGGTCCGGAAGTGCTTGTTCTTCAGCGGCGAGGTTCTGGGCAGGAGCTCGTACAGGTTCTGGGACACGTTCATCGTGCTGTCTCGGTCGAAGATGTAGTGAATAATGTCTCCGGGCTTCAGGGTCCCCTTGAGGACGGAAATGTCCTTTTCAGCGTCCAAGAACTTTAAGATTTGTTTCCTACAAAAACCAAACACACATTGAGGGTCGGTCACCCCGTGCCAGCTGCCCTTTGTCCACCTGGCGGCTCTTGCTCAGCATCGCCTTGCAGGGCCGCTGGCGCCCGGCACCCAGGAAGTTCTGCGTTCAGATGCCCTCAGGGGTTCTGTGCAGGGACTGTCAGAAATGGCTCGGAGGCAATTATGGCGGTGGCCAAGCCGGTTGCTATGGTTATGCCTACTTCCTAGGAGGTGTGCACACTGCCCCAGGAAATGATCCATCAGGACACAAGTGAGCTCACCACAGAGGGCCCTGGAAGGGAGGGGGCCCCATATTCGGGTTTCCCCAGGGAGGCCTGGTTCTAGCACTCCCCAGGAGACCCCTCAGCCAGACAGTGGTCACACTACCCCCCCAACAGCAAGTCCTGACGCGGGAACAGGCAGCCAGGATGACACCCGTCCCTCATGCCTCCATGGGAGACGTCTTGGGCACAGGCCTTCCCGGGGGTGAAGGTGAACGTGGTTCCGGCGAGGCATGTCCATCGCTCTGCCTTTGGGGGGCTGACTCTGTGAGCGGGTCTGCTGTGCGGAGTCTGATCTCCCGGCTCCTATCGGCTGTCTGGCCTGAGGTGGTCAATAGTGATGCCTCTCTGCCTCCGCAGAGCACGGCTGCTCTGTGTTGTTTCAAAATGAAGGTGATCAAAGGGCAGCTGTCTAGGCTCTAGGCAGACTTTGATTTAGGGGGAAAGTTCTGGAATCATTTAGCATAGCCTGTAGCCACAGAAGGGATGGGTGTTCTCTGTGCATCACCAGGGAGTTTTACTCAAACCTTGCCGGCCTGGCCCCCAGGAACCTGAGGTTTTGCTTAACTTTCTAAATCACCCCAGATATCCTTGGAGATGGTGCAGGTCCTAGAGAGGACATTTGGGACCCAGATCATAGAGAGAAGGACATTGGTACCCAGATTGGCTGAAACAAATTCCCTTTCCTGCAGTGGGACAGACACAATGATGCCCTTTTCAGTACAAAGCCTGCTTTTCCTCAGAGCCCAGAAGGACAGAGTCTTCTCATGCTTTGCAAATGAGAGGATTTGCAAGATGGCTGCCCCCCCCTGCCTAGATGGCTTTCTGCCACCTGAGCCTGTGGGGTGGGGATGTTGGTGGCCTGGGGTGCATCCGGCAGGTGCACACTCCATCACCTGGGGACTAGAGAGAACTCAGAGGTTCTGCTGACACCGGAGAAACCCCGACTCCGCGTGTGGCCAGGACTCAGGAGGTGACTTTAACCCGAGTCCGGGTTTGGGCCCCTCTGCTCTTCCAGTGGAATGCAGCTCTCATGCCCGGCCAACTCCTCCACATCCTTCAAAGCCCATTGCTCCTCTGCCGCCAGCCCCCTTGGTTCTCTTACAAAAGGAAGTGCTCTCTCCTCGGGTGACCTTTGATCTCCACCTCGTTGTAAGAGGCAGTACCGCCCACTGTGTGCATCACCCGCCCTGTCCTGTCTTTGCTTCGATCGTCTCCCCACCAACGTGCCTGAGGCCTGGCGGCACTCCGGGCCCCAGTGCGATGCCTGGAGATGAGTGGTGGGATTTTACTGACTCGTCTTTGCTGGGTCAGTGGCGGCGACAGCAAAGGCAAGTAGCCAAAGTGCTGAAGCCGCAATTCCTAGGGGAACCCGTTCCCGCCACCCAGCCGCGGAGAGCTCTGCCTTCGCAACCAGGTGCCATGCCAGCTCCTGGGCCACCTGATCAGATATGGCTTTTCATGTTCGTGTTTGGTAAAGCTACAGGACAGAAATGTCCTTTTCAGCATCCAGGAACTTTAAGATTTGTTTCCTATAAAAACCAAACACACATTGAGGATCAGTCTCCCCAGTGCCAGCTGCCCTTTGCCAACCCGGTGTCTCTTGCCCAGCATCGCCTTGCAGGTGATGGACTATAGGACTGTGTGTATGTGTGTGTGTGTGTGTGTGTGTGTGTGTGTGTGTGTGTGTGGTGAGGGTGGGGGGGAGGGCTCGGGGAGCTCTCCAAAGATTCTCCAAGTGGGAGGCACAAATGCCAGGCAAACAGTCCTTTCCTGGTCCTTTGGAGAAGCCACCTGTGGTCTCGTGTCCCCTAATCTCCCCTCACCCCGCCTCCGGGCTCTCCCAGCTGCCCCAGTGCTGCGCGCCCACTCCTCCCACCCTGGACCTCTCTCCTGCCAGCCTCCCGGCCGAGCGGCTGCACGCACATGCCGGGCAGCTGGGCCGGCCTTGGGTTTCCATTTCCAATTGACCACTTAGAGATGAAACCTGCCTCGGTGGGAGGCAAACATTTTCTCTCTAAACCAGCTTCTTGAGATGATGGAGAGCGGCAATTTGCCGGCTGGTGCCCGAGAGGCCAAGGCCGCCTCGTGTCCGGGAGGTGATGCCCACTACCTGATCCTCAGAGACAGTGTCTGGTTGGGCCTCCACGCGGCCGAGGCCGGCTGGATATTGTGCTTAACGCTCTCGTTGCTTCTGTCGAGAACAGCTGGTGGCGAGGAGCCATTTATTACAACTTCGGCTCTGGAAGGCAGAAGGGGGGGAGGGATAAATATGATCTGTTAGCATGCCGACGACAAGTCGAATCGGTTTGTTTTTGCTGGGGCCTGACTGTAAACTTCTTCAGACGGGCAAAATTGCCGTTATTACCTGAGAAGGGAAGGGAGTCTAGAATGCACAAACCTTCTCCCCGCGGTGCATGCGACCCACATTCTTGGAAGCAGGGAAGGGGGTGATAAACTCTCTTTCTTCCCCCTCCCTTCCCTCCCCGGTGTTTCTTCCCAATGAAACCTAGAGTCACACTCAGAATAACACTTCAAGTTACTTTCGCCAAACTCTGAACAGCAGTGGTCTTAGCGGCTGAGTATTGTGGTGTTTTACCAACTTAATGAGGAGAAAAGCACAGATCTGGAACACTCCCTGCTTTGTCACTGAGATGTCTTGTTCCAGAGTGCTCAATGCTGTGTGTCTCCCTCACTAGACGATAAGCAGAGGGACCCCCCCCCCCTCATTTCCCTATTCCCCAACGGTCTCACATAGCAGGTGCTCAATAGCTCAGTGTTTGCTGGATTCACATTTGAATTTCGTCCTGGGGGAGCCTGAACGGATGAAGGAGCTGGCTGGCTCTGTGCGCCGGGGGCAAAGCACCGTTTTGGGTGACACCCTCTTTTCACCCGGTTCGGGAACGTCAGGCATCAGAGGCCCCGCCTCAGTTCAGAGGCTTGAAATCTGTGCTAGTAGGTTTCTAAGAAACTAGGTCACCATTACATCCACAGGCAGGAGCCGGCCCGCCTCTGCCGGCCGCACACAGACGCATGTGGGTCACCTGCCAGGCTGCTCGGTCTGTGCGTGGTGACAGAGTCTCCCGGCGGCAGAGTCTCCCAGTGACGGCGGTGGCTGGGTTTGGGAGGCCCGATCCTGGAGCTTTGAAGAATCCAAACCAAACACCCATGCCCCTGGTGTTCACCTTGGCGCAGCCACGTTCAAAAAGGGGGTCTACACCCAGTGCTCGATTTTGCTTTTTTGCAGGGAGAGGAGACATTCATTTGGGGGTGCACATTGTCTGTGAGCAGCTCCGTTCCTTGGCATTCCTGACTGGTATCGCTTGTCTTGGGTTCAAAGAAATGTAACTTTAGTGGCGAATAAAAGAGTCAAGAGTTATTGACTCGCCTCCAGGCCTCGGGGGAACCTGCAAGAGGAACGGAAGAGGTGACCCTTTGGGATGTTTGCTGATTTCCCCAGCGGTGTGACTGAGAAAATCACCTGCCTCTCTGAGCCTCAGAGTTCCCATTTATAGGAAGAGGGTATAGAAGCGGAAGATGCCAGTGCTAAGGTTCTGGAATTCTATAAGGACCACCAATGGCCGCACCCGTCAATGGCTGCCGTCTCCCGAGGCTCCAGTGGGAGCTGCTGTGGCTGCATTCCTGTAGTGCTTCCCCTTCTGTGTGGGCCGCAGCTGGGAGCAGGGACCCCGGGGCTGCTGAGTTAGCTGCCACACCCCAAGACCCCAAGCTTCGCCGCAGCTTCCGTCGGCAGGCATGCGTGATGGAAACACCACGAGGCCGGCTGATGGTCTCATCAGTAACCAGGGCCTCTTATGGTTTAATTTAGATTCAGTCGTGAGTGATGCTCCTCAGAAGGAGCACATTGGGGGCTGGGCTCTCTCAGCCATGGATTGGTAGGGGTGCTGAGACAAGGATGCTTGCAGAGGGGACGTGCTCAGAAACCTGCGGGAAGCGTTCCAGCCTTCTCTGTGATCTTCATCACAGAGACAGGGAAATGAAGGCAGGAAGAAGAAAGAGGTAAAGTTGGCTCGGACAGCAGTCAAATTCCATTTGTTTCTCCTTCCTAGTGAAAGCTTGGATGGGGTCATGCCTAACCAGCCATGGTCTCACTGAACTTGAACCCTGGCTCTGTCGCCATCTCACTGGGTCCTGGGGGAAGTCACTTTGAGTGCTCAGCTTCGGTCTTCCTCTCTGTAAAATCAAGGGATGGGTGGGATAGCCCCAGGCTGCACGTGCTGTATGTCGAACAGATACACCTGGATGAATGGACGGAGAGTCCCCTTCGGTGAACGTGTCCTCCTGTCTTCAGCACCCTGTCCAGCCCAGCGACACTAGAGTCTCATGTTGGGCTTCCGTTTCTCTGTCTCCTGATGCCACGACTGCAGCCACAGCGACAGGAATAAGCCTCCACTGAGTTCCTTTAATGCATCAGGCCGGGATAGAGCCTTATATTTAGTGGTTCGAGTCCTTGAAATACCCCTGGATAAATATGTTACTCTAACTCAGTGGTTCTCAACCTTTCTAACACCACGATCCTTTAATACAGCTCCTCATGTTTGGTGACCCCCAACCATACAATTTTCGTTGCTACCTCATCACTGTCATTTTGCTGCTGTTATGAATCGTCATGTAAATATCTGTGGTTTCCGATGGTCTTAGGCTCTACAGCAGCAGTTCTCAACCTGCGGGTCGCGACATTAGAAAGGTTGAGAATCACTAGCAGGGTCACCTAAGACCATCAGAAAGCACAGATATTTACATTACGATTCATTAACAGTAGCAAAATTATAGCGATGAACTAGCAACTAAAATAATTTTATGGTTGGGGGTCACCACAACATGAGGAGCTGTGTTAAAGGGTCGCGGCATTAGGAAGGTTGAGAACCACTGCTCTAACTGAACAAGGACATTGAAGCTCAGAGGCATGAAATCACGTGTCCAAGGTCCCAGCTAACACGCCCCGGATTGCATCTAAGTCTGCCTGGCTCCCAAGAGCCCCCACTCCCACCTCACGTGACCACAGAGCATGGGGGTGGGGCGGGTCCTGCTCCAGGGGCAGGACCTTCTTTCTGAAAAAGAGGGCATCTTTCCACAGTGGGAGAGACACATACTTGATCTACATTTCGCCGGCACAGCACAAGCTTCATCTGCAGCTCCCAGGTGGTTAAGAGGCCATGACGAGATCTGGAAGCAATGATGTGAGGGACACAGAGGACCGTGGCCTGAGTCAGTCCTCTAGGCTCAGGAATAGACACCCTCGACAGGTGTCATACGGTCAAGAGACCTAAATAAAAACTATGAAGGGCAAATAACAGACCTCACTCTGCATAACTGGACCGCTCCTTCCCGGACCGACCAATATAGAACGTTCAGAAAGTAAAACAAGGCCTTCATGTTGAGCACGGGCCTTCACGGATGTCAAACAGCTTGGCGCTCCCTTTCTCTTCCACTGCCCCGTCACTTGGGCTTAGGAGACTCCGGGTCAGAGGTGCGATGCAGCCGTCATTGCTGGAGAATGGGACTCAGCGGCATGGCCCAGCCATAGCCAGAGGCAAGCCTGGGTCTGCTGGCTTCCAATGCATTTGCTCGCTGCCCTGCACCGCGCTGTCCCCTGGCCGAGGACTGCCACGGGCGGAAAGATTCTCAGAATGTAGGATGTGCACTCAGTTATCAGCATTGCTCAGGTGACTCCCCGATATTTGTAAGGGGCCTCAGCAAAGTTATTGAATGCTATACTTTCCATCATATTGTCCTGGACGCGAGAGCTACAATGAACCTGGGTGAATGCCCCGATTCCCTTCAGAGTCTCCATTGCTCAGCACAAAATGCAAGTTATGAATAAGCTCTGTGGTGGCCCAAGTGCTTTCAAGTGGGTGGACTCTTGTCCCGAAAGTGACTCTTAGCATCTGAGTGTCCCGTCTCTGCAGCCACTAGACCTTGGGCCATTTCATGGACAGTTCCCCGCCCCCTCCCCCAAAGTGATTAGGAAAATGCAAAGCCAAAGTGAAAGGAAACAGATCTATTTGCCAAGTAGGAAGGGCACCATCCAGCCACGAGGAGCAGCAGATTAATAGCTGCCTTACAGCAAAAACAAATGAACACAAAATCTAATTTACCAACCTATTAGATTTGCTATGTAAGCTGTTCACAGCCGATCTGATTGCACCTCTGCCTCCAGAATTCCTGCAAGACAAAGGAAATGCATTATTTATCAACACAGCTCTCCTCTCCAAAGCCCTCTTCAGTCCTCGGGAGGCCCCGCAGCCAGCCTCGGAGACCTACACACCTACTGGGGGCGGATTTGACCTTGCTCTGGCCGCTCCAAGATGGGCAACATCCTGACCTGGCCCCCCACCCAACCACCTCTCAGGGACGGGGCCTCCCAGATCCTCCCCTGCTGGCCACGTGAACCTAGTTCCAGCTGCACCACGGATTCCACTGAGACTTCCACTTGAGTCCTGAGACCAAGTCCTTTGGGATTCACTTCCCCTGCGCCACCCCGCCCGACACCGCTCCTCAACATATGTCCGCATCCGCTCTCGAGTCTCCGGCTTTCCCTCCCACGTGTCAGGATGTTGTGATCACATTCTCTCCGCACTCGAAATGCCAAAAGTTCAACCGAGGCAGCAAGATGGCTCAGTGGTGCCTCCAACCGAATGTGGTCATGGTTTGTGTTTCGCTGACAAGAGAAATAATATGAAGTGGTGCCACTTCATGGGGAGTAGGTGGGGGGTGACTAACGGGGTCCTTTGCACGTTCCTTTGGAGGATACGTTCTGAGGCCCTTTCCAGCCCAACCATCCCTTCAGTTCTGTTGGATTCCATTCGGGACCTGGGCTCCGAGGCCATGAAGTCTCGCACTGCTTGGCTGTCACACGGGGCTGGGGGATGGGTGAGTCCATCTTACCCTGGGACCTGGCCCACTCTGTGCCCTGTGCGCTGGTTTTTAAAAGTTGTATGTGAGGCTACTTACTTGATGTTAAATATTTTCTTTTTCTTGCTGATTATAGAATGTGTGGTTTGAGGACATATTTCTTCGTCCTTTTCTCGTTGCTAATGTTTTTTTTTTTTTTTTAAGTTCAGTCTAGCCTTTCAGTCAAGGTGTTGGTGCACTCCAAAGAAACAATCAAAGTCTCTGGGAAGGCTTAGTATTTTAATGAATGATGTGATTTAATGAGAACATTCTGGGGAGGCTGATGCCAATCTCCACCATGGTCTTAAGTCTGGGTTTTTCTATCGGCTTTCTTTAGGCTTCATGTACTTGTAGATATTGCTTGCGCGCGTGCTTGCACACGCGTGTGTGTGTATGTGTGTGTGTGTGTGTGTGTGTGTGTGTAAACACATATACTGTCTTTCCCTCATAGACAAACATGTCTTTTTAAACTATTTGGCAACAGGTAATGCTCTCCCAGTTCATAGCCAGATGACCAGACAACAGAAAGGACGCTGTGACTCATGAGTGTCTCAAATTTGTCACTCCCGGTCTAGTTCTTAATTACCCAGAGTACCCTTGGTTCTTCCCACTTTAAGTCAATTCTTAGTATTTCTTTTTTGTCCCTCCTGGCTCGCCTGGGGACAGTGGAGCTCTCGACTTCCAACTTGGGGTCTGGAACTATCTAGCCAGTTCTGGCTCCTTAACCATAACCCACTTGGGTCAGACCCTGGGCTCCCTGGGCCAGAGGAGACTCCATGTGGCCGTGGACATCAGAGCAGCTTTAGTTTTAGAGGCAGCGCGTGCCACTTCTAGATTTAGTCCCAGCGCCACCCCTGCCTGTTGCCAGTGTGTTCATCTTCTCCAGCTCCACCCACTCAACCAACTTCCTGCTCATCAGTCAGGCCTAGCCTCTCCCTCCCTGTGCGCAGCAGTCTCTGAGACACCCTTTCCTTAGAGCAAGTCTTATCGCTGCACCGAAGCCCTTGAACTTCATAGACCTGGAAAAATGCTGGGCCCAGAGCTCCGAAGAGACCAGTGTAGGTTGCAGCCTTGACAGTGGTGTTTCCATGACAACTGGGCTTCCATGGATGCTTCCACAGGTGCCAACGGGGAGGGTGGAGTCAGCAAGCTCATGGTCATCTCTCTCCTGCCACTGCGCACCCCTTACTGACCGCCCAGCTCCTGGCTCTGCCATCTTCTCTTCCTGTGCAATATTAGCTTGTGGGGCTTGAGCCATTGGCTTTGATCTCCGCAAACTTGTGCTGATCAGTCAGCTTCCATCTTGGTACAAAGAGGTGCCGGTTCACTCTGGGTCCTTTCTTCTGCTCCACTTCAGGAAACACCGTGAGAACTGAGGGCTTTGGCCAGGCTCCACCGGATGGCGCCTGTCCTTCTGTAAAAGCGCTTAGACTTTTACACCCCAAATGCCAAACATTCCCCGCCATGCTTATTCCTGATCCTTTCTCACCAGGAAGCTGTCACCTGCAACCAGGGGCACCCAATAATTTGTCACCCAAACCAGAACACCTTCAGCGTAAACAGAGGCCCCTGGGTCTGACCACAGGGTGGTCCTGGACAGCCCCCCTCCTCTGGAGCAAACACTAGGTTGGGGCGCGATGAACGACTCCAAGGCATGGGTTGGAGTCCTCAGGTGTCTTGAATGTTCTGCTGGCTCAGAAACGCCATTGTTTAGAACCATCTCCTCTCTACACTTTATGGTTCCGTCTGTAAGGACATCAAGTCCTTCTCCGAGTCTCCCTGTTCCCTGGCGGAGGGTGCCCCAGAGGAAAATCACCATTTTTCTCTCTGTCCACGCCCAGCCAGATCCAGATTCCGGCCTGAGTGTGGCCAGGTCTCTGCACCTGCAGAAAGCGGGGCCCTGCACCCTGCCCTTCGCCTGCTGCACGGAAGGACTGGATATCCAGTCCAGGAGGCACCGGAGCATTAAACGTGTAGCTGTGAGACAGCTCTCGAGCAAATTGGAAACTATCCGTGTGAGATCCTATCCGGGAAACATGCGATCCAGCCATGGACAGCTGTGCTTAGAACGGTTTGATATGGAAACGCACTGACATTCCGTTTTCGTTCATAGACTGGGTGGCTCATCAACACCAGAGACTTATTGCTCCCAGTCTGGGAGCTGGGAGCCTGAGCGGAGAACCAGCGTGTAACTGAGGGTCCCCTCCCAGGCCAAAGAGGTCCCCTCGTTTCCTCATTTGGCAGTGGAGGAGGGAGCTCCGTGGGGTCTAATCCCGTCCCAAGGGCTCCACCCTCATGGCCTGCTGGCCTCCCACAGGCCCCGCCTCCTACCGCCACCACATTGGGGGTGAGGGTTCTAACATGACTCTTAGAGGGACATAAGCCTTCAAACCACAGCACCTCCACTGGCCAGTTGCTTAGTAGTATCCCCCCCCCCTTTTTTTTAAATTGGTTTCAGAGAGGAAGATGAGAAAGAGAGAAGCATGAATGATGAGAGAGAATCATGGATTGGCTGCCTCCCGCATGCCCCCTGCTTGGGATCAAGCCCGCAACCCAGGCATGTGCTCGACTGGGAATTAAACCCTGACCTCCTGGTTCATAGATTGATGCTCAACCACTGAGCAATACCGTTTTTTAACCTTGGATGTCATTTTACCTTGTATTGTATTAGACATACACTGCTGCAAAACCTTAGCCCCAGGCTTGGCAGCCTTGCCAGCTTCTCACGTCGTTCACGTGACACAACAGGAATAAATCCGCGGTCTGTAAAGAGGAGCAGAATGCCCGTCCACCACTCCCGCACGCCACGCTCAGCTCTTGAACCCGCCTCGCCAGGACTTGAAAGGCCTCTGCCTTCAGCCAGTCTCTCTCCCCTTCCTTTGGTTCGTTTCTCGGGGGACTGAGTTCAGACACAGTGTCCCATGAATGTCAGCTGCCACCTTTACCTGAGAAAATCCCCGGAGGGCACCCAGGAAGGGGAGGCCTTTGAAGTTGCTTCTCTTCTGTGTCTTTGAAGTGTCCCCCTCCCCGCTCTGCCTGGTCCTGGATAAATGTCCACCGGCCCTGCCCAGCGGTGAGAGGACCACAGCTGGGGCCCCCGGGGCGGGGCCTGGCTCCTGGCTCCTGACAGGTTTCCGCTGTGCCGCCCTAGACTTCACTCTCTGGGTTCTGAACGTCTGTCCCTGGAAAGCAGGGTGCTGTTGTGGGGGACAGTGAGACGCTCCAGACACACGTGACTGTCAGTGCAGAGTCATTAGTGAAGGCGATGGCTACTGCCCTCGCCCCCCCGGAGCAGAACAAGCCACTGCTGCCTGGCCTGTGGGCTCTTCCAGCCACCCCCCCACCCCCCAAATAGCTGTCCTCAGGGGAGTGGCATTTCAACAGGGTTGCCCACGAGGGAGCAACAGGGAGCAGTGGGAGGAAGAAAACAGAATGTGTTAACTGAGATAGAACCGTGATTCCAGCTGCTCCATGGATTCATTTATTGAGCACCTACTACGTGCCAGGCCCTGAGCTGGGCTCTGGGGAGGGGTGAGGATGGGAGACAAATAGGGATGGAGACAGATAGTCTCCCCTGTGAAGCTGCTTAAAAACTAAATTTGGAGGCAGGAAACCCTCACAAGAGAGACAAACATCCCAACCAAAGGACTGAGTCACGAGCACCCCCCCAGGCCGTGGCGCTGAGAAAACAGGAGTGGGAGCAGAAACTCACAGGTTCCACTCTGATCCTGCTTCGTCCAGAGAACGTCTTTCTGGTCCCCGGCTCTTTCTGGGGACGCCCTCCTTGGGGCTCACTCAGTACAAATCGTCAGCATCGTTCGCACAGGGCTCACACCGAGGACAGGGATTGCCACCGGGCTGATGTGCTGGGCACCCCCGAGGTTTGCGGGAGAGAAGGAACCTTTCTGAGAACCCGAGGAAGAGGCCTCGCGAGTCCCCCAGCTGAGCTGTGCTTGATGGCAGCTTTCCTCTATTTGATGACACCCGGGTGCTTTCCGACACGTGGCCTACCGAGCTAATTTACCCGGAACATAATGTACCCAGACCACCAATCCCGTGTACCACCTCCATCCTCCTGGTGGTGCCCAGGGGCGGGGAGAGCAGTGCCATGCAGTCTGCCTTGCGCATGTGAACGCCCCTCTTGCAGGGCCTGGCTGAGCGGACGCTCAGTGGGTCAGCTCGCCTTCCTCCTCTGTAGTAGCCCCGCCCGCTTTTTTCAATGTGGAGCAGGGGGTGGATGGGAATAGATCAGCCTCTGTGCGCTGCCCTGCTTTACGCTTTCAGCGCAAGGAAGTTCGAGGCCGCGCCAAAGGGTTCGCTCTCTCCAGCCAGTCCGCCCTCGCCGTTCCGCAGGGAAACGCGTGGAGGGCGGTGCCCGGTGGTGATGCGTTAGACAGACCTGCCCATTCAGCTCGCCCGCATTTCAGAGACGGGGCCACTGAGGCCCAGAAGCTAGAGCGGGTCCTGAAGGTCCCATGGAAAGCCCCGATCTCCCACCCCAGACTCGTTTCCCATCCTCACAAGAGAACTCTCTCCCCATCCAGCCCGCGAACTCCTCGGGGCCCGTCTCGGTGCTGCGGTCCCCCCAGCTTCTAGCACGGAGCTTCTAAACCCCTGTGCACGGTGAGGCCGGTGCATTCCACGCAGCCAGCTGGGCGGTGACTGGAGCCCACGGACCAGGCGGCAGGGAGCGGTCCCAGGCGCTTTCTCCAGGGGCACCGGGAGGGCCTGGTACGGTGGCACCGCACCGGAGACAGACATGCTTTCCCAGCGGGTGCTGGCTACCCTGAAACGCTGCCTGTGAAGACAGGCATGGGGCACTTGGCAGGTGCCAGGCGCTGGGCATACAGCGATAAACAGGCCAGGAGAGGGTCCTTCCCTTACGGAAAACCATCTTGTATAAGATGAGAAAAACCTAGAACAAAAGGCAACATACCAGCGCCGAGTCCTCAGTGGCTAACCTCCACCTGTTTCCAAGACAGAAAATAAAACAACCCTACACAATGGGGCTCTGATGAAGACCCCAAATCCCCAAGTCAATACATTTTACTTTATTTTATCTCAATTGATCTCCACTCCCCAATGTTCCCGCTTCAAAAGGTAAGATTAGGTACCATTAAGCCAGCGAGACCGGCATTGATTTAAAAACCCTCCGTGATGCTCGGGGCGGTGGGAGCTGGCGGACTCTGATGCATCTCCTTGTTATCAGCTTGATTGCAGCTGGCCAGCTGCCAGCTTGGCTGGTTCCCAGTTCTGGCCACATCCCTCCGGTCTGCTGGCTTCTGTGTACCAGGCCGTGGAGCCTATGCAGAACCTTGAATCACCCTGCTGACAATACTTACTTTATCTGGGGACTGGGCTTGCTTTCTTTTTTTAAAAAAATATATTTTTTTATTTCAGAGAGGAAGGGACAGGGAGAAAGAGACAGAAGCATCAGTGATGACAGAGAAACATTGATTAGCTGCCTCCTGCATACCCCTCACTGGGGATCAAGCCTGCGACCCAGGCATGGAGCCAACAACCTGGGCATGTGTCATGCCTGGGAATCAAACTGTGACCTCCTGGTTCATAGGTCGACATTCAACTGCTGAACCATGCCAGCCAGGCCATCCGGTCTTTCTTTATGGAATGAGGCATAAGGAAAAAATGGCGTCGTCTATAAATAAGATAGAACTCAATGGATTTCAAACCTGGCAGTTACACGGGAGCTCACATAACTCACCACCCCTTCGCTCCATGGACCCTGGGGAGAAATAGTTGGCCCTTGAGGAATCCGGGTTGGAACTGTGTAGGTCCACTTATATGCGGATTTTTTTTCAGTACTGTATATTTTCTCTTCCTTATTATTATTTTAATGGCATTTTCTTTCCCCTTGCTTACTTTATTGCAGGAATATAGTGTGTAAGACATAGAACATACATATAACAGGTGATTGTGTTCATCAGTGTTTTTGTCAGCAGTAGGCTGTTAGTAGTTAGGTTTTGGGGAGTCACAAGTTATATGTGGTTTTTTGACTGCACAGGGGTCATGTCCCTCCCCCCTGAGTCGTCCAGGGGTCAAAACTATATAAACAATTGCAGAATGTAGGTGGTAGGGGCCTTTCTGAGCCTCCAGGAACTAAGTCCCCAGTTCCTGCCCTCCCTCCCTCCCTTCCTTTGTTCTCCAAGCCAGCACTTCCTCTGCCTGCCAGGGAGCTGGAGGCACAGTGCAGCCCAGATCCTGACATGGTCCAGCCCCCTTAGGAGTGAGTTTAGCAGCACAGACAGATGCTATGCAAGAACTGAGAAGTGTGAGGAATGGTGCAAGAGAAGCAGAGAATGCTGGGGCTGCAGGATGGGGAGCTAACCTCGTGGTTTAGCTGTGTAGGGAGCCTAGGGCTGAAATCATCCTTGTCTTTAAAAAATATATATATGTATATATATTTTTTTACTGATTTCAGAGAGGAAGGGAGAGGGAGAGAGAAATACCAATGATGAGAGAGAATCATTGATCAACTGCCTCCTGCACGCCCCACACTGGGGTTGGAGCCCACCACCCTGGCATGTGAATCGAACTGTGACCTCCTGGTTCATAGATGGATGGTCAACCACTGAGCCATGCTGGCCGAGCATCCTTGTCTTGTCAGTCCTTCACAAGACTGTTTGATTAGAGGATGCTGTTTGTACACGGGGCAGTCTCCCAGATACAGGGGAAATTATATCTGGTACTTCTTCTGGAAAAGATTAGCTCCCTCTCTCTGGAAGTTTGGCAAGGAGTTGTCCCAGCTTTGCGCTCTCCGGGGCAGGTGATCTGCGTGGAAGAAGGAAGGCCAGCCCATCGGCACTGCTTAGACCTGTCATTTTCCTGGTCTGCCTTCACTGGTTTGTGGAATTTTACTTTAGTGACTTAACACTTTGCTTTAAATCGACTCGCTGAAAAACATAAATGAATTTATCATAAAAGAATCTTGATATCACTCTCCTAAGTAGAATACCACTATCCTTTGCCTTAAATAGAAAATAATGGCCAAAATAAATACAGTTACGTTCTTGGCTTCCATCCTGCCCAGAGGCTGTCTTTATCTGAAGGGGCAGATGGATTCTAATAGGCCCCCTACATCACCTTCCATTTCCCCTAGAGACCTCCTCCCCCTCTCTATTCCCCCATTTTTCATAAGTGGGAGTGGAGTTTGGAATTAGCCCGCAGGCTGGGCAGGTCACTAAGCCCACTCAGGAACCCCCAGAACTCTAGGGGACTGTTACCGTGTGTGCCATCTGTGAAGTGAGGCCCTTGGCTGTGGAAGTGGTCACGTCTTAGCCAAGCTCACAAGGGGCTCAAGGCCAAGGCCAAGGCCAAGGAGTGCTGTGCTGATCAGCTTCTCTGGAGATTTCTCTCCCTGGTCCAGCTCTGAGTCAAGGTTGTTTCTCGCCCAGGCACACTGCAGCCTCCTTAAACAGCTTCCATAATCAGTTCAGCCCTTCGTTAGGATCCCTCTTTGCCATCCCTCATGCCTTGGGCCTCATCGGGAGAGGGACAAAGAGAGAAGCGTCTCCATGCTCAGGGCTAAAGCCCAGCACCCGGGAAACAGTGGCTGGTCTTGAAAACCCCAGCTCTTTTTTTCTCCATTTATTAAGCACGTAATTTACCTGTCTCAAGTTACTTGTCCATAAAGTGGGTTTTGCAGGGTTTTTATAGCAAAGGTGTGAAATGATAGATGAAAAACTCTGGTGCACACATAGGCATCCAGGAAGTGGCTATAATAATTGTCATTGCTTTTTCTGACATCCATCTGAGGTCACTGTAGACCAACGCTGTGATGGGCACCAGGGATCCTCAGACAAGTTTGCCCTGGTTTGAGCGGCCAAGGACACTGCCTGGGGCCCGGGCTCTGTACAAAGCTGGGGAGCCAGTATGCCCACCAGAATTGGGAGGGTGCATACAAATTACCTAGCGTCTGATTATGACGCAGAGTCCATTCCATTAGGTCTGGGTGAGGCCTAAGATTTTGCATTTCTACCAAAACTTCAGATGATGTCCATATTGCTGGTCCGAGTGACAAGGGCTTTAGCCCAGTGGTCCTCCCAGTGTGATCCTCACATTGAGTGACAGGCCCCATCCCAGTGCTCCTCCAGTGTGGTCCTCACTTTGAGTGACAGCTCCCAGCCCAGTGGTCCTCCCAGTGTGGTCCTCACTTTGAGTGACAGGCTCCAGCCCAGTGCTCCTCCAGTGTGGTCCTCACTTTGAGTGACAGGCCCTAGCCCAGCGCTCTTCCAGTGATGTCCTCATGTTGAGTGACAGGCCCCAGCCCAGTGCTCCTCCAGTGTGATCCTCACTTTGAGTGACAGGCCCCAGCCCAGTGGTCCTGCAGTGTGGTCCTCACTTTGAGTGACAGGCCCCAGCCCAGTGGTCCTCCAGTGTGGTCCTCACGTTGAGTGACAGGCCCCAGCTCAGTGCTCCTCCAGTGTGATCCTCATTTTGAGTGACAGGCCCTAGCCCAGTGCTCTTCCAGTGATGTCCTCAGAAGAACCAAAGGTGCCAGCATCACTAAGAACAGGTGATGTAAAGGCTCGGACCCCACCCAGACCTGCTCAGTGAGAAACTCTGGGGTGGGGCCAGCATGGTGTCTGCCTTCTACCTCAGACAGCCTGAACCACACTCTGCGCATCCTGCTCCTGCCCCCCACAGCACATGCGGCACCCAGCTTTCTTAGGGGAACTGAGTGGCATGCACCTCAAAGAGAAGGGTCCTAGCCGAGCAGGGGCCACATCTCAGGAAGAGCATTTTGGGAGCCCATTCTCTCTTCGGATTCACCCTTGAACCAAACACTAATAGTAGGAGGCAGGTGGTAAGGAAGGGGCAGCGAGGACCCTGGATCTGGGAGGGAGGGGTGCGCCAGGCTGTCTGCGCCCTTGGCCTCCAGCTCCCTGCCCGCTCTCCCTGCTCTAGCATCCGGGTCTTCCCTCCATGTGGTCTGGGCTTTCAGGAGACCGATGGTCCCTCCGCTGAGTGGGACAGGCAGGCAGGCCAACAGCATTGACCAAGGACCCACAAAAACGTGCGCATGTGCACTCCCCACAGTCTAACTTCCAGGTGTCGCTGCTCAGGCACTTCCAGAAAGTGCGTTCAAGTGCACGCTTAACAAAAACCGTGATTATTTCTCTAATTCTAGGTTTGTGTCCCTTCCTTTTTCTCCCTCCACTCACCTGCCCACCATGCCTCTTGGTATTACACAGTTTTCTGAATGAAATAAGACATTGATGTTGTGTGTTGTTGAAACCAAAATTCCACTCTTAAATCAATGTGTCTTGGGCACCTGCCAGGCGCTCTTCATGCTGATTGGCCGTCAGCTCAGGCATTATCCAGAGTTCACGTGAAGGCACTCCCAAACTTCTGGAAGCAGAGGTGCGGAGGAAGGAGCCCGCGGGCTTCCGGCTGGCAGAAGAGCATGTGAGAGCCCCCGCCCTATCCGCTTACCCACTCATTTTCTCTGGATAGCGTATGCTTCCTCTCTTCATTATTGAAGCTCTGCTGACATTTACCGACAAAGGTGTGAATGAATCCTGGCTGCCGCTCCCGCGAGCACAGCCAATATCCTTGTTCTTGAAACTGGAGATGGGGAAACTCGATAGCAAGCGCCCCCACCTCGGTGGGCAGAGTCCAAGTGTGGCCCCCCCTTCTTCAACATCCGCTGAAATATCACTCCCGAGGGCGATTGTGAGTAGGAGGCTCCTCTGACCTGCCATGTGTCTTTTCCTTAAAAAAAAATTTTTTTTTTTTTTATTGATGTCAGAGAGGAAGGGAGAGGGAGAGAGAAACATCAGTGATGAGAATCACTGACCAGCTGCCTCCTGCACACCCCGCTCTGGGGACTGAGCCTGCAATCCGGGCTTGTGCCCTGACCGGGAATTGAACCGTGACCTCCCGGTTCATAGGTCGATGCTTAACCCCTGAGCCACACCAGCCGGGCTGCCATGGGTCTTTGCCATCATCCCCAGTGCTCCCAGCGTCCCTGCACAGACTCTGTGTGGCGCCGGCAGTGAGCCTGAGAGTGCAGGAGCCGGGGAAGCAGCAGAAACAAGAGCAGGAAGCACAGTGACTCAGGGACAAAAGTAGCAAAGAGTAACCAGTGTGAGCCAGGGCTCAGGCCAACCCGGCTGACATCTGAGCTCCGTGTTTTTAGGCTGCGTGACCTTCAGTCCCGGAACCTCTCTGAGCCTCTGTTTCCTCGCCTGCCAGTGGGAGAACGGGGTGGTTACGAGGGGGAGGCAGTGGCCTGCAAATGCCATGCTCCAGAGCAGTGGTTCTCTATCTTCCTAATGCTGGGACCCTTTAAGACAGCTCCTCATGGGGTGGTGACCCCCAACCATAAAATTATTTCCGTTGCTACTTCATAACTGTAATTTTGCTACTGTTATGAACTGTAATGTAAATATCTGATATGCAGGATGTATTTTCATTGTTACAAATGGAACACAATTAAAGCATAGGGATTAATCACAAAAACAATATGTAATTATATATTGTGAAATATTTCTTTCTAATTACAAATAAATGAAATGTCTTGAATCGTGGTGTAGCGTAGGTAACAGTCTTCATATGACAACAGTAAACTACATTGCTACATTTTGCTACACCGAGGAGCTGTGTGTTGGTTCCTAAGACCATGGGAAATAGGTGTTTTCCAATAGTCTTAGGCGACCCCTGTGAAAGGTCGTTCGGGGTCGCGACCCACAGGTTGAGAACCACTGCTCCAGAGCCTCCGATTCTGATGAGACGCAGTGGGCCCGGAGCAGAGGGGAGGCGAGAAGCAGGCAGAGTCTGTGAGTGGCGGGAACTCCATCCACAGCTCGGTGATTTCCAGCAGACAATGCTGCATTGCATCCATCTCCTGGGGCTGCCTATTCCATGACAGCCCGGCTGTAGCACCGTCCCCTCAGGCCTGTCGGCGCTAGTCCTCCAGGTTTCTCTCTCCCATGGACCTCCGGGTTTGCAGGCTCCGTCTGTCCGTTGGAAATCCCAGCATGCGTATTGCCCCGCTGGAAGTCATTTTTGGAGCGTTCTCATCCTTGGGAGCCTGGGTTTAAACCCCAGCACTGCCACTTCCTCGCTGTGTGGCTGTGGCTGAGTCACCTAACTGCTCTGGGCCTTAGCTTCCTCCTCTGCGGAATGACCATAACGATAACTCAGACCCCGCGGGGTCGCTGGGGAGGTGACAGGTGTGAATATAGCCAAAGGGCTTAGGATGTGGCCTGGCCCACAGCAGGGAGGACAAAAATAACCGCTGTAATTCCTGCTGACACCGGCCTCCAGAGGGGAAAAGATGCGTGAGGTACTCTGCAAGATGGACTCAGAGCCAGACTATTGGATTTCAGGGGTCAGTATTATTTCCCGAAAATTGGGGTCAGGGAGTCATAGGTTAACCAACCTCTGCAGCTAACAAGGCCATCGCAAGATCTATCATCTCCGCCTTTGGGGAAAGAAGAGTATCCATGCCTTCCAGAAAACAAGGCAGCGTCTCAGAATATAGAGCAGTTCTCAGGAGATGCCGGGTGGCGAGCTGAAGCGAACGTAATTGCTGGGCGCTGCACGCTGCCTTTTCTTCCTTCTTTCTTTTTCCTTTGCGATCGCTGTCCCCCCTTCCCCCCCCAGATACAGACCAGCATTGGGAGCCAATGACCTTAGGGTCATTCAACCTCCAGCCGCTGACGGAGGCGGGGACGTTGTAGCTCGGAGCCTCTCAAAGGGACCAGGAAGCAGAGCGGAGCGCGTCCAACAATAACAAGAAGAAGAGCTGGGAAACTGTGATGGCGAGAGCCTTGTTCTCCCAGAACAATTCTGAACCCACACTCCCCTCTCCCACCCCCTACCCCCCACGCCAGGCGGGAGCTGGGTTTCCAGGAGCAGTGAGTCAAGACTCCTCGTCTCACCACGTCGGGCGGAGCGGCTTCCCGCGACCTCTAATAGACACGTCTTGTGGGGGCCGCTGCTGTCTCCCCAGCCGGAGCCGTGCCTTCGCCGGCGTGAAGCCCGAGACAGCTGATGCCGAGAAAACCCTGGGACAAACAGGTCCCGTCAGGACACCAGGCACTTCCTCGCCGAGTGACGAATGGCAGGCCACCGGGGAGCATTTAAGACCAGCCAGCTGCCACCCAGGAGAGTGACTAATCCCAACACTTAGGGACAAGCCCCAGAGCAGTAGTCATTCAGACGCAGGGGACGGGGTCCCCGGCACGGATGGCACCTCGGCATCTCACCCGGGGCTTCTCTGGGGGAGGTGGCTTGTCTCCTGACACCCCCCCCCCCCTGGGGGGTTTGGGGCCGCGCCCCCCCCCCCACTCCCCAGGCATGTCCACTGATGTTCCCATCTGCCTGTCTAACTCACTTCTGCTGAGCGAGATGAGGCTCCTCAGCTGGTCTCGGGGTCACACAGCTGCCACAAGTCTTGACTGACCCACCCTCACCCCCTGGTGTGCCCAGAGTTTGAAAACCAAAACCCTGCTTCTAAGTGCTATTTTAATAAAGAACATCTTTGCAAGGACACATGCAGACCTGGCCTCACATGTCTTCTGCCCTCAATATTTCAGACCCACGACTCCCGGCCTCCTTTCTGGGGACCAGCCCTTGCCAGGAAGCGATTGGCCCCAAGTTCCGCCTGCTCTGGATGCCGGCATGGGAGCGGGTGACGAAGACAGAGTGGGCACCCAGGCAGGAGGAGGGTGGCGTGGCGGGGGCTCGGCGGGCTAGACGGGGCTCTCGGGGAATGAGGAACCAGGGTTCCACCTCAGCTTATACCTGAGCCGACAGTGGGAAACTGGGTCCCCTCTTTCCCACACCGGAAAGGGCCTTCCATTTCCACGGGCCGCTCCCCAACGTGCTGACCATGATCAGCGCCCTTCCCTGAGCTGTGTGCTTGGTCGGGGGTGGGAGGGAGTAGGGAGGGGCAGTGGGTGTTCTGAGCAAGTGCAGGGTGTTTAATTGTCATTAGAATAGCATCGCCCTTGGGGGCGGGGGGCGGGGGGGAGGGGGCAGAAGGCTGAATGCTTGTTTTTGTCATGTCCTAGGCCCGCGTTCATTCAAATGGCATTTTATATGGGCTTCTTTAATAAGACATATTCTTGTATCACCAGGGGCTGGGGATAAAGAAAATTAAACCATAATTGTTGTGCCTATCTCCACAGGACACAGGCATGCTCAGGGTATACACAGGAGGGGCAGCTACCCCAGACATTCTGAGGCGGGGGGTGGGGTCTGAGAATGCTTTGCAAGGAGCTTTTTCCAGAAAGAAGAATGCATGGGAGGTACTAGCATTTCCATAGGCAGATGAGTTAGTCCCGAAGCTTGAAGCCACAGTGCATTCTGGGAACTGGGAACCATGTGGCATGGCTGGCTGGAGCCCAGGAAGATTGAACCGGGAGGCAGGGGCTAGACGGTGTCTCACCCGTGCGCAAAGCGAGGGAGCCCTTATCCAATCCATGGTCCCCGAGAAGTATTTATAATTTGCCATTTACAACACCCCCACTTGTCAGACCTCAACAATTAAAAAACCCAGCAACCGTGCTCTGGAACAGGAGAGGGACCACGAGTGGCAAATTGGTTTCTAAGCTGAACACCTATTTACAATTTAAATGAGACGCTAGAAACCATTGGCAACGAGGACTTGGAACAAGTGAGTTAAAAACCAGAGTCTCTCCTTCCTGTTTAATCTCCAGTCGTGTTTCTATCTGGGTGAAGTATCCGGGACGGAAGAGAAGAAGGAACTTGAGGGAGAAAAAGTCGCATCGTCTTGAACAGATATGTGTGCTCCTGAGAGAGTGCCTGATGGACTCGAAAAGGTAATTTCCTTTCACATCGACTGGACGCGGCCTCTAAAAGGTGCCTCACCTGGCTCTCGGCTGTCGGCCGTGGCTGCTGCCGGCTCAGGGACCTGGTCACCCTGCCTATCACAACTCACCCCTTGGTATGTGGTACTTCCCTAGATGGGGCCTGATGATCGGCTGGGGCTGTGGTCGCGAGCCACATGCGGCTCTTTGGCCCCTTGAGTGTGGCTCTTCCACAAAATGCCATGGCCTGGGTGAGTCTGTTTTGAAGAAGTGGCGTTAGAAGTTTACATTTAAAAAATGGGACTCTCCAAAGAAATTTCCATCGTTGTGCTGTTGATATTTGGCTCTGTTGACTAATGAGTTTGCCGACCACTGGGCTAGGGCACCAGGACTGCTGGCCTCAGAATACTGGATGGCCTTGGTTCTGATTGGTTGGATGTCCACTCTTAACAGGTCAGCACACAAGAGGGACCCGCTGTTAAATACCTTTAGTATCACTCTCGGTCCTGACCCCCAGTGCCTAGGCAAGTGGCAGGTCTCAGCGGGGAAGGTGCCTTCCATTGACAGCAGAGTCAGGTGTGCAGTGGGATGGGGGCGTTCCCTCCCCATGCAGGCCCAGGGCACTCCTGTGAGCCCGAATTGCTCAGACCCACGGCGGGCGAGCTTGTCTGGAAAGCCAGGGGACAGTGCCATTCTGTCCTGTGGCATCACGCCGACCTTGACCGCACCAGAGGGAGACCCTGCAGGGAGACGAGTCTGAGTCCTTCTCCAGGCCGCCTCCTTCCCCCGGGCCGTGGGGAGAAGCCTGGGGCCTGAGCGAGGAAGGCTAGTTCTGAGACCTATTCCATCACGGCGCTCCACGTGGGGAAGGAATGCAGGAGGTCAAGTGCACGTCTTTGATTTCTTGGAGAACTAAGGTCACTTACTTCGTCGCTAGCAACTTACACAACCTCTCCGAGCCCCCGTGTCCTCACTCCTCCACGTGAAGCAGCTACAGAACTGCACGTGGTGCGGTTGGTGAGGACGGAGTGAACTAGTACTTCAACTAGTGAGCACGGCCCTAGCCAGTTTGGCTCAGGGGATAAAACGTTGGTCTGTGGATGCAAAGGTTCCGGGTTCGATTCCGGCCCAGGGCCTGTGCCTCGGTTGCAGGTCGGCCTTGGCTGGGCGTGTGCAGGAGGCAACCAGGCACTCTGTCTTTCACATCGACGTTCCTCTGTGTCTCTTCCCCACCCTCCAGCCTCCCTAAGAGCCGAAGAAAAACGGTCCTCGGCTGAGGATTCGTAATAAAGGAATAAAGGAAGCAGCACCGCGCCTGGCACAGACCTCCGAAGAGAGGGACTCGCCGTGCCACTGGCAGGTGGCCATTCAGCTGCCGGGAGGATGGCAGGTGCTCCTGTCTGCGAGGCACTTGGAACAGCTCTGGGCTCACAGCAGACACTCACGGAATCAGTCAGTGACAACCACCGCCATCATCTTCATCCTCACCGTTATCTTCATGACTCTACCATCACTAGTTACCTCCTCTTTAACCTGAGAGCTGTACCTCCGCTGTGATCGGAGGGGTCGAGGGCATTGGGTGACCAAGGAGGAGACCTGGGCAGGCATGCCCTGTCCTTAATCGGAGTGTTGCTTCTAGGGATCAAATTGACCTAATTGTATAAAAAGAGGTTTCTTAGAGGGACCTATTCACCCCACAGATGTTTATCGAGTGCCTTCTGCATGCCAGGTTCCGGGGACCCCACGGCAGGCAAGCCCTCGTGCCCACACCCCCGTCTTGGCGGTTCCTCTCAAAACTGCAGCCCAAGGGGCAATCAGAAAAAGGTTTTAGCTTATAACTTGGTCCGGCTCACTCCAGAATTGGGCGTGCATTAGTTAATCAGAGGTGCTTTTCCCAAAGTGCCACCCGGCCCCTGATTTGTTGGGGTGCTTTACAGAGAACTCATCCTTGTACGGTTCCTCTTTCTCATCCAGCCTCGGGGAGATACTAGCATTTCCACAGGCAGGTGAGTTAGAAATGTAACTTCTTTTTTATGGGATGTACTGGGGTGACATTGGTTAATAAAATTATATAGGTTTCAGGGGCACAGTTCTATAATACATCATCTATAGATTGTACTGTATGTTCACCACCCCAAGTCAAATCTCCTTCTATCACCATTTAAAACTGTATAAATATATGTTTTATTGATTTCAGAGAAGAAGGGAGAGGGAAAGAGAGAGAAACATCAATGATGAGAGAGAATCATTGACCGGCTGCCTCCCGCACACCCCACACAGGGGATGGAGGCCACAACCCGGGCACGTGCCCTGACCTGGAATTGAACCGTGACCTTTTAGTTCATAGGTCGACGCTCAACCACACAGCCATGCCAGCAGGGCTCCTTCCATCACCACTTCTCCCCGCTTCTACCTCCCCTCCCGTCTCCCCCCACCCCCATCCCCCTGGTAATCGCCATGCTGTTGTCTGTGCAGAAATGTAACTGTGACCATCATCACTGAGGAGGAAGAGGCGTGTCTCTCAGCAAAGCCCCTTGGAAGAAAGCCCCGCCCTCACCACACCAGCTGCGCTTCCCGGGCAGTGCAGGCGCCCCGAGGCCATACCCCCAAAGCCTCGCTTTCTGAGAAAGAAAATCAGGAGCTCAAAAAGAACGCATCTCAGTCTGACCCTCCAGACAATGCAGGTGTCATTCTCCACTCCTCTTCCACTTGATCCTTGAACATTTTCTCCGAAAAGAGGTTCTTCCCTTTCTAACAGATCACAGGTCCCGCTGCTCATTGTCTCCAGCGTCCTTTCACAGGAGCGCGCTGTGTCCCAGGGGTGACCCGGGCAGAGGATGCTAAATCTCCGCAGCACAGGTGGAGAGCGAGGTGGGGAAATTCGGGCAGGGCTGGTTCAAGGGCACCGTGGTCTCCAGGAAAGGCATATGGTGGGGGTGACAGAGCTGGCACCCCTCCCTGTCTCTGTGCCGGGACACTTACCGCACAGGGCGCCCTCTGGCTGCTCAGAGTTGGGGTGCTTAGGAGGATAAAAGAAGGGACTGCCTTTGAAACCTGGCTTACAGGTAGCTGTAAGGGGCAGCTGGGCTTCTTGTCCTCCGTCTCATCTCCTTCCTTCCCCAGATAGGCCTCCCTCATCTGACTTCACTGAGTTCGGGGCAGATGTGGGGGTTCCTGGGGGAAGTGGGTGTCTCAGGTTGGGACTGGTCCAGCCCGGGGTCAGCCTCAGGACAGGGCACCAGAGTGAAGGACAGTGTGTGGAATACAACACATCTGACTTGTCTGACCATTTTTCTCCAGGCAGTGGACCTCCCCCACAATGAAACGGGGGACCCCCTCCTTCTCAATGAAACAGGTCCTGGGGATATACTCATACCAGAAGAGCTCTGGGTTTGGTTTGGTTTTATTTTGTTTTTTATCTATTTTTATTGTTTTCAGAGGAAGTGGGGGGAGAGAAAGAAACATCCATGATGACAGAGAATCACGGATCGGCTGCCTCCTGCACGCCCCCTACTGGGGATGGCACCTGAAACCTGGGCCTGTGCCCTGACCGGGAACTGAACTGTGACCTCTCCTGGTTCCTAGGTCGACTCACGCACTGAGCCACGCTGGATGGGCGGCTTTAAATGTATATGTGAGCGCGCTTCTTAGCTCAGGCCTCGGAGCTTGTGGCTGGCCGCGCTGTGGGAACGGCCTGATGTGGGAACGGGGGCTTCACAGCGCATCTGGCAGGAGCGCGCAGCATTCTGTGCAAGCGACGCCTGATGGCACGTAGGAAACCAGACGTCCCGGCGTGTGGAAGGTATCGGCAGAAGCTCAGTGAATGTACACCCAGCGCTTTATAGGGTTTTGTAGCAGGACAATGGGCAGCCGCTGGTCCCGCCTCTCCCATGCCCAGGTGTGCAAGTGGTCTGGGCCAGGCAGAGCCAGCTCCGGGAGGAGGGGGCGGCGGGACCTCCGTCATCCCAAACTTGGCTAGCCCTTTCCTCTCCCACTCACGCGCCGGAGTTCCACAGTGACAGAGAGCTCTCCCCGGCCTGTGTGGGAGCTGTTGGCGCGCTGTGTATGAACTCCACAGCATTTGTGAAAGTTTGCCGAGCTCGTGGGGGAAACCGAGGATGCTGGGACAAAGAGGCAGAGCGGGTTCGGGAAGGGCGGTGGGTGCCCGGGAGGAATTGGGGTGGCACTGATGGACAGGGGCAGGGAGAAAGGAGAGAGCAGGGAGGGGCCGGCCCCAGGGGTGGGTCCTCGGGAGCTGGGCATCCCCGGCCTCGGACTGGCATTTCTGTTCAAGGAAACTGGCAACCTCAGGACAGGGGCTGATGGGATGAAATGACAAATGGGACAAAGGAGGGGCGCACGCGCGCGGAGCCTGGGTTGGCACCAGCCCCACGAGCCAGGGACCTTCTGCCCGCTCCGAGCTCACCTCCTCGGGCGCAGGGCCAAGAAGCGCTGCTCTGGGCCCCTCCGCGCGGCTCTCGCTGCCTCCCCACCTGCCCACTGCGGGCGGAGGCTTTGTGTGGCTGGAAGCAGAGAGGGGCCGGGCCCCCCTTGCGTGCGGGAGGCTGCCAGGCAGGTTGCGAGTAGCAGCTTCCGGGACCCACGGCTGGTGTGTCCCACGCGAGTGCGCGCTCCTGGGAGTCCCGCGCCAGGGCAGCGGCTCGCCGCCCCGCCCACGGAGAGAGCCCAGAACCGCCAGGGCGAGACCGCGCGCCAGGGGGCCCCGAAGACCACCGGGCGGCGACACAGACTTTCCCGAAGGGTCTCGGTCTCCCGGTGAGAGCGCACGGGAACTCGGGGGTGCAGGGGCGCCGCCGTGGGTGCGCTGAGCGTCCAAAGCCAGGCGAGGGCGGGGGTCTCAGCCCAGCCCCGCGCGCTCCAGGTCGAGCGGTTCCAGCGCGCACCCCAACGCCAGACTCTCGGGGCTGCGGGGAGAGCGCGTGTGTGTCCTTCTGTACTGGGGACACTCCCCTTCCCAGGAGCCCAGGCAGAGCCCTCGACCTCCGCTGGGTCTGGGGATCCCTTCCCCCCGCGCAGAGATCGCCGCGCGCCCCTTGCCCACTTTGCCAAGGCGAGAAAGCGGCCGAGCCCGAGACAAAGAAACTCTACCTCCTCCACTCCCGGCCCCTCCGCCCGCCCCAGACACTCCCCAGCGCCCTCCCTCGACCCGGCGACATCGCGCGTGGACACTTCGGAGAAGGGAGGGGGACCGGGGTGCCAGTCGGCTCCCAGATGCCGGCCGGCTGGAGGCTGCCCGGGGGACACCCCACCCGCCGCTCCCCCAGCCGTCCCGGGCCCCAGGTGCGGCCACCCTGGCCCAAACCGCCCGCCGCCTCTCCAGCGGAGCGACAGGGGGGCGCGGCGCACACAAAGCGGCTCGGGGTGTGCGCGCGTGGAGAGTGCGGGAGGGAGCGATCCCGCCGGGGCCCGGCCCGGCCGGGCGCAGCTATTTACCCGATTTCTTCCTCGATCTCCGAGATGTCGGCGAAGATGAGGCAGACCACCAGCAGCGTGAGCGCGGCCAGCATCCAGCTCCGGAACGGCAGCTGCATGGTGGCTTCGCGCCCCGGGACCGCGAGGGCTGGGGCGCGGAGCGGGGCTGGGGGCTCAGCGGCCGGCGCCCGAGCCTCCGCGCGCGGTGCGCAGCCGGGCAGATACCCCGCGCTCCGGGCGAGTCGGGGCCGGCGGCGGCAGCGGCGACAGCGGCACACAGGGGTTGCTCAGGCGCGGCGAGCCAGCTCTCCCCTCGGCTCCCGCCCGCCCCTTCCCTTCCCCTCCCCTCCCCTTTCTTCTCCTCCCTTTCCCCGCCCTGCGTGGGGCTCCGCGCGCAGTTTGACAGCTTTGCTCCTCGCCTCGGCTCGCCTCCGCCCACCCCAGCCACTCCGCGGTCCAGCCACCCGCCCTGGCGGGTCCCGCCTGCCTGCTTTCAGCTCCCGGGGGTTGGGGGTGGGGGTGGGGGCTCTGGGACGTGGCTGGAGCCGGCCACTCCCAGCCCAGGGAGGCCGAGCCGGGGAGCCGCGTGCGCCCAGGTACCGAGCACCGCCCCGCGCATCCCGTCGGCTGGCAAACGCCCTGCGCCGCCGGCTCTTTGTCCTGCGCCTCCCGCTTTCTCTAAAAGTTTTCCCGACACAAAGACCCGCACCTGGGGACCGCCCCCAGCGCGCGGCCAGGAGGCGGCTTCAGGCCGCCAGACCTTGCAGCGAGATTCAGATTCGGAGGGGAGGTGGGGGGAGAGCGGGGGAGGAGAAATATCAAGACCGGCCAACTCCGGTGGTGGTGGCTTCGGTGTGCGGGCAGGTGCCGAGTCCCCAGACACGCCGCACCTCTCCGACGAGCCTCCTCCCCGCCCCCCTCACCTTGGTCTCCGTTGATAGATGGAGCCGGGCTCAGAGAGGTTCCCTGAGTTGCCTGAGGTCACAGGGCCATGGCTGGCACCCCAGGCCCCTGCGTGGAGTGGAGTGGCTGCTTCTCTCCACAAGGTCAGACTGAGGACCCGGCTGGCTGCCCGCCTGACCTGCGTGGCTTCAGCCCTCACCCTCTCCTGGAAACTCAGCAGCCCCTCCTCCACCTCCAGCCCTCTTGATCTAAGGGCCTGCTGGAAAATATGGCTCCCCCAAAGTGAGGTTACCCCCCCCACACCCCCATACCTAATATTTTATGCTTCCCAGTCTTAGGCAGTGGAACTCAATTTTTGCACCAACCTTTAGCCTGGGGTGGGAAGGACCCCATTAAGTCTTACTGAAATTAATATCTTTTTTTTTCTTGCACTAACTGTAACAATCTGAAATCAGGAAATGCAACTCCCAGAAAGCATCATGTGGTTTCTTACGACAGAAAGGGTCCCCGGGGTTTAGTTTGGGGGGAAGAGTCCCATGTCGGTGCTGTATGGGATATCCTACCTGCCGGGAAAGGGCTTCTGAACGAATGGGTGGGGCAAATTGCCCGTGTCCCCAGGGGGCGCCCACACAGAGCCAGGGCTCAGAGGAACCCGCAGTGGATAAGTCCTTTCAGGGGGACCCTGGGAAGGCAAGCGGGGAACAAAAGCCTTCTCCCCCAGAGCCCGTGCCCAGTCCTTTTGCCTGTTGGTGTATGAGGAGGACGGGCAGGAGGGAGGCTTCCCAGCCAGGGCTGCTGCCAGCCTGGAGGAGGCAGGAGAAGGAAGCAGCACAGGGGAACGGGGACGCTCTGAGTGTGGGGAGCAGATGTCTTTTCCCCAGAGCAGGGTGCACCCATTCCCTTCTAGCATCTCATCTCTCCTGCAGCCCCTTGCAAAATGCTGACAGCGAGTGCCTCTAAATCGCCCCTTATTTTTCTTGGGGGGAGACTGTTGGATGCCACGCGTCCTGTCCCTGAGAGGTGGTAACAGGCGCCCCAAGAGGGGTTTCCAGCAGCACCCCAGGCCATGTGGTCGAACCGTCGTGTCTCTGAGTTTTTGAGTGCCTTGGTCTGCCCCTCTGTCTGTCGTGATGGGTGGTTTAGGAGCTTCAGGGACTGTTTTATCACTTTGTCTTGTTTTTCTGAGATGAATGGTTGGGATATCTGAACAGGGAGAGGTACGAACAGGGTGCAGCTGTTAACGCTGCTCAGTCTTCTAGTCATCATCCATTCCCTCCCTTCATCACTCAGCAGTACTGTGCACCTGCCCTGTGCCAGGCTCTGTGCTGGGGACTAGAGGTACTAAGATAAGAGACACACATTTCCTGCCCTCCAGTGGCCCACAGTTCAGGAAGAAGACAGATGTGTAAGTGCATAATTATGGTATGGGATGTGAGCTACAACCCAGATGTGGCCTTCTGAGTAGCTTGAAATCCTCTGTAATGAAAGGCTAATATGCAAATTGTCCCCTCTGGAGTTTGACAGACTGGAAGTTCGACCGCTTGCTATGATGTGCGCTGACCACCAGGGGGTGGCATGGAACAAAGGAAGGCCTCAGCTGGCAGCCAGCAGCCGGGGGAAGGAAAGCCCCCATCAGCTCTGATCACTGGCCAGGCCTAGGGACCCTACCCGTGTATGAATTTCATGCACCAGGCCTCTAGTTGACTAATAAGATCACCCAAGAGCAAGAAGAAGCCAGCTAGCCTAGCTGGCCTCTGCTCTCTGCTTCTCTACCAACACCACCCTTACTATCCTGAGCTGATCATGGGGTGATTGTGGTGATCCTAAATTCATCCAAGGCCAGGTAAGCCTCAGAGCTACAAACACTGTGACCATGGAGTCTATTTGCATTTCCTAGGAGGTGACCCTGTTATCACCCCTGGCTCAGAGCCTCCCTCCTTGGGAGCCACTTGTGAAGAGTTGTTAGGGGAGGGTGAGGTAAGGGAGAGATCAACCAAAGGACTTATATGCATGCATATGGGCCTAACCAATGGACACAGACAACAGGGGCATGAGGGCATGAGGGGAGATTGAGGAGGTAATGGGAGGATAAGGACACATATGTAATATCTTAATCAATAAATAAAATAAAATAAAAGATTATTCAGGAAAATTGGAAATGTATTGAATAAGTTTCCACTCCTCAGGGAGAAATCCTTGTAAGCAGATCCACAGAGCAATATCCCTCAGTACATCTGCTGGGAAAGAGAGCTAGGTTTGCAATGTAGAAGCTGTCTTCTCGACTCATTGAGATGGGATTCTACTGGGGATGGAGCCTGCAACCTGGACATGTGCCCTGACTGGGAATCGAACCTTGATCTCCTGGTTCATAAGTTGACACTCAACCACTGAGCTATGCTGGCAAGGTGGGAAGTTTTAAATAGATTGTAAACAGGCATCTCCTTTGATTCTGACTGTATCCCCTTAATTCCAATATGTCAGGATTCAGGGAACGAGTTTATCTTAGCTCACTGCACACCCTTCAGTATCGGTGAGACTGTATCATCAATCTCAATTTTCATCTTTCCTCATGGCAGAGACTAGTCTTTTTAGTCAATCCAACTTTGGGGCGGCGGTGGGGGGTGGTGGTGGTGGTGGTGGTGGTGGTGGTGGTGAAGCTCAATATTTAAATAATAATTTTCTTATTGAAAATTCTGACCCAGTACCCAACCATCTGGAACTTACTCAGAAAGCAGTTTAAAATGTTGACTACAAAGTGGTAATGCCCTCTCTTTCTCTGTGAAGGGGGAGCGGTGAATAGTTCCACATCTCTCTGGGGTGGGGGTGTCAAGAGGTAGAATATCATAGTTGGAATAGACTAATAGGCTATTGTGTTCCTGCCCCTCCATAACCGAGAGAACCTGCCTTCTCTTTTGAAACCGACACTAAATTAGAATGTTCTCACAAATGCAGCGTTCTCCCCTTACGACCAGAATCCTAGCGGCATCAGCACGGAAAAGTAAATGGACACATTTGCATTCCATTTGTAGCTTTTGTAAACAGCAAAATTGTGTATTAGCTAAAGAAAGAAAAGAAATATGCCCAGACGATTGCTTTAAATGTTTCTGGGATTAACAGCAAGAGATGTGGGGAGGGATGTGGGCATGAGCTCTGCCTGGAGTTGGAGGCGAGAGCAGAGGAGGGGAAGGGAGAGATGTTCACTTGTTTTTTGCTGGGATTTTTTCCCTCCAGACTCTAGCCAGGGATTCAAGGTGGTTTTGAACCCAAGTACAAAGTCAGGTACCTGATGGCAGAGATAAAGAAAAAGGATTGTCCCCTCAGGATGCCCACCATGGACAACCCTGGAACCCAGGGGCCAAGAGACTTGTCCACAGGAGTTTCCGAGCTGAGAGCTGTCTGTCTGTCGCCTGGTCGAGTACAGGGTGGCTTCTCCTGCACACACACCTTTTCACGACACTTCAGTGGGAATGAAAACTCCTATGGGCTGGGACATCTTCTTCCCCACTGGCTCTCCATTATCTAATCTGGTCAGAACCCAATCAATTACCTATTCCTGCCATGGCCAATTTCAAGCCACCCCCATCTCACAACTGAAGGCAACCTTGGGAAGAGGTGGGCATGGACACCCCAAGATAGAGTATTTCCATCACATACACACAATATCTGTATATATAAAAGCCAAGCGACCAGAATGACCAGTCACTATGAGACCAACTGGGGGTGAGGCCGGCCAGCCAACCTCCTGAAGCCCCTCCCCGCAGCCGGCCCACTGTGATCAGCCTGATTGGGGGAGGCTGGCTGGACCCCACCCATGCATGAATTCATGCACCGGGCCTCTAGTATGAAATAATCTCAAGAGCATAGATAATAGCAAAAGGCAGAACATGAAATGAGGAAGTGATGAGTTCTGAGTATGCATTGCCTTTGCTTTTCATAAACTCTTTTTACTAATACGTTTAATTTTAAAATATATTTTTATTGATTTCAGAGAGGAAGGGAGAGGGAGAGAGAGATATCAATGATGAGAGAGGATCACTGATTGGCTGCCTCCTGCATGCCCCCTACTGGGGATTGAGCCCACAACCCAGGCATATGCTTTGACTGGGAAACGAACCGTGACTTCTTGGTTCATAGGTCAACACTCAATCACTGAGCCATGCTGGCTGGGCTATAAGTTTCATTTTTTAATGAGGGCTCCATTGAACAGTCAGCATGAGTCATCATCTTCAGCACAACACTGGTGACCAGTGGCAACAGGAAGTTGCCACAGTCACGGTCAACTTGGTGAGCATGCTTGGTAAAGTAACCTTTCTAAAATAAACTCCAATGTCATGGCCATATTCACCAGAATGTCTGCCTGCTGGGATCTTAGCACAGAACATGCCAAAGGAGAGGGGCCCTTAGCCCTAAGTGGATTTCCTGTCAGACGATTCCAGCATGTCATAATTGCAAGAGTTTCATCAAAAGGTTGATTGAACTTGGGTACTCATCAAGGGCTGAGTCACATATATTATCACCTGTTGGAATAGCTAAAAGGCATTTCCCCCAAATCTGAATAGGATGATTGTTTACTGCCAGACAACTCAGGGCATCTTAATCTGCATGTTATTGCCTCCTACTGGCCAAACACCTGAACAGCCATAGGCTATTTCCTCATCTGACAATGCTTCTGTACAAAACCCTATCCTTTGAAATGTAAGTCTCCACCTTGCCTTAGGACAAAAGTGTTAATAAAAAGCAAAGGGTCGTGAGACAAGGGGAACTTAAAACTTGGCTTCTTAAGCCAGTCTCCTCTGACCCCCAATGCCTTTCAAAAGTATCTTTCGCCTTTGAACTCCTACTTAATCTACGCACAGCCTTTCTCCAGTTTGCTGAACCCTTCTTAATGCTGGAACAATAACCCCGGCAAGACGCCCCTTTGGGAGTCGAATGAATATATATCTCAAGCACTTAGTAGAATGGGAGCATAAAAGTAATCATTATATATGGACTTTTTAAGATAATGCACAAGTAGAAAGGATATGTCTAAACTGCAAACAGTGGTTATCCCTGGATGGGTCGCATTGGGTTGTTCTTTATTTTTCTTCATACTTTGCTCCGTTTTATAAATTTTCTACAGTGATCATAAATTACTCTGGAAATCAGGGGAAAAAAAAAGTCATTAACATTTGTTGTGCCTATTTTCTCTGCACTGATTTTTTTTTCTGCCAGAGTTTAATATTCTTTCTCAATAACCCAATATAAACACACATATTTAGTGTAGAAAATTGGTTTTGCAAACAATTTCCCATCTTTCTTTGATGTTTCCTAAGTATCTGCCTAATATTCATAGTGCAGTTTCTGATGAAGAAAAACAATCGACCCAATTTTGTCCCCTTGGTGTTAGAAGTTTTCCTGGAGAGGCGTCCTCTCTTCCTCTTCTCACCTGAGCCTGATCGGCACCTCCCCTGGGCTTCTCTGCAGCTCTGGGCATGGCCAAATGCCAGCGACTGCAGCAAAGGGGCCATTCAGAGATGCGTGTGCAGGGAGAGGAGGCAGTGGTTTTACACCCAGGTGGTGCCCCAAACCTCACCGGCCACTTGCCCTCTGCCTCACCATTGCTCAAACTCTACTGCTCATGTGCAGGTGACAGTACGGAGGATACATTAACACGACCTGACTCATTGTCAGATGAGGAGATAGCCTATGGCTGTTCAGGTGTTTGGCCAGTAGTTTGGCTCAGTGGATATAGCGTCAGCCCACAGACTGAAGGGTCCCAGGTTCAATTCTGGCCCAGGGCACGCACATCAGTTGCAGGCTCCACCCTCAGCCCTGGTTGGGGCGCATGTGAGAAGCAACCAGTTGGTGTGTCTCTCTCACATTGATGTTTCTCTCTCTCTCAGTTTCTCCCCATCCTTTCCACTCTGGCTTAAAAATAAAAAATCAATAGAAAAACAAACAACAACAACAAAAAAAACAAAAACAGAATGAGGGGTGGAGGAGTAACATTAACCTGAGGATCTTAATCAAGACATCTTTTCCTAAAAAAGAGAAGGAGAAGGAGAAAAAGACACCCTTTCTTTTCAAATCTTGACAAATGAAGTCCTTGGCCAGGCCTTAAAGTCATCCCACTGCACAAAGCTCTCTGAGAAGAATAATCCTCATCTTAGATGCCGGTGCATGACCATCTCATTTTTGGAATATCTCCTTTTTTTTTTCCTTTGTAAGAGGAAATTTATAGAGATGAAAAAGTTTTCCTAGACAGTTTTTTTTTTTGAGATTTATAAAATTTGATTTGTCTCAATCTCTCCCCAACTCTAAGAGGGCATTATTACTCCTTAACATTCATTAGAATTTGCACTTTTTTAATATATATATTTTATTGGTTTTTTATAGAGAGGAAAGAAGAGGGATAGAGAGTTAGAAACATCAATGAGAGAGAAACATTGATCAGCTGCCTCCTGCACACCCCCTACTGGGGATGTGCTCGCAACCAAGGTACCTTGCTCTTGACCGGAATCTAACCTGGGACCCTTCAGGACTGAACCTCTTATCTACTGAGCCAAACCGGTTTCAGCAAGCTCACAGTTTTTGGCAAGACCTAGCAGTATGGCGCGTTTTTGTGTCTCAGATCTTCTCGGCACATTAGAATCCCATGAATAAATGAAGCGGCGAGTAAAATGTTTATGAACGGGGAAGTGATGTTGACAGTTCTTAATGACGATAGAGACTTGTAGCCGCCTACCTGCCGTGTGTCCACATATTATGGGCGATCGCTGTGATTTGTTGGCTTCCCAGTCCTTGGTCAGTAACAGGCTCCCACTTACTGGCTGATCGGGGGCAGCAAACGCAGTGCGTTTCGCAGGTTGCTGGCAATGCATCGGGATGACGGATGAGTGCGGGGTCACTCTTTCGGTCTGAAAGCAGTTCATTAAATGGGTCCTGAGTGGCCCTGGCAGCGGGCTTGGCGCCAGCCATCTGACATCACGGGGAGGGAGAGGGGCGCCTAATGGCAACACCTGTGAGCACTTAATGCCTCCCATCCTGAGTCAGACCAGCGCCACGTGACCTTCCCCATCTGGCTGCACACGGGTCCCAGAGCGGTCAGGAAGGCTACTTGGATTTTTTTTTTTTAATCTTTCAAGGGAAAAGGCCAGTCTCAGATTTGGAAAGGGCCCCATTGTGGGTTGTTATAGGCCTTTAAGGGCCCCCTAAGATCCTCAGCCAAACTCTGAATCTTACCAGAAGGGCCCACTAGCGCAAGCCCACGGTTTCAGCAGTTCCTGTGGCTGTGGTGCTGGAGGTGTAGGGGAAGGCGATGAAGGAAGGACAAGTGACAGCGTAGGACTCGGGGGACTTCCTCCCGGGGCCCTGGCTTCCCCTGTGCTCCTCTGTAAAGAACCCCCGTTTGGCCCCTCTGAACACTTTTTTAAAAAATATATATTTTATTGATTTTTCACAGAGAGGAAGGGATAGGGATAGAAAGTCAGAAACATCGATGAGAGAGAGACATCGATCAGCCGCCTCCTGCACGCCCCACAGTGCAGATGTGCCCGCAAGTAAGGTACATGCCCCCGACCGGAATCAAACCTGGGACCTTTCAGTCCGCAAGCCGACGCTCTATCCAAACCGGTCTCGGCTGAACACTTATTTTGAAGTTCTTAAGGTCTAAGCCAGTGGTCGGCAAACCGCGGCTCTCGAGCCACATGTGGCTCTTTGGCCCCTGGAGTGTGGCTCTTCTACAAAATACCACGGCCTGGGCGAGTCTATTTTGAAGAAGCGGTGTTAGAAGAAGTTTACGTTTAAAAAATGTGGCTCTCCAAAGAAATTTCAATCATGTGTCTTATGTTCATTGGTTATGCTTATATGCATGCATACAAGTCCTTTGGTTGATCTCTTATCTATCCCACGAAGAGAGAAACTCTTTAGGTATCAATTGTATCGGTGGCTCATCACCATCGGTTAGCGAATAGCAAACCATTGCACAGTTTTGCTCTCGGAAGCCAGCCACGAGAGGGCTTCCCCAGGGAGTGGTGAGCCACTCAAAAGTCATCCGCACCCACCCACAAGATGCAACGCGAGAGGTATTTTCGGGGAGGACGTGGAGAGGAACAGCGCTGATGTTTGTGAAATAGCCTCCGCGGAATCCGTCCTCAGTCCGCTTCTCTACAGCTTGTGAGTGTCCGCGCCCTTCCACCCAGGAGGCGCTTTTTTCTCCCCATCAGTCATTTGATTTCTTGTCCTCGGCCAATCCCAGAAGTCTTCATTTCCTCTTACCTGGTAGGCTTTTTTTTTTTTTTTTGATGCTCTTGTTGTCCTGCTGGCAGAGCTGAGGGCAGCCACCAGGTGGCACTGTGCCAGAGAGGGGCAGGGAGTAGAGTGGACTTGCTGCGGGGTAAGTCCGGGGCCAGGGAGGGTCAGAGAGAGATGGGGAGAATGAGAACATGGGAGGACAGACACATTGCCCAGAAGGCAATCATCCTGCATGTTCATGTTGCTTATTAACCTGCGCAGACTCACAAAAGCCGCTTTCAGGCACCATGTCACTGGAACTGAAATGACAGGTAGATGCAGAATCTCAGGAAATCAGGGTTTAAGACAAGCAAATCGAGGGGAGATGGACACGGATCACCCAAAGCTAGTTGGAAAATTCAGTTTTCTTCTTCAGAAAAAATTCAGTTTCTTTCTTTTTTTCTTTCTTTCTTCCTCTCTCTCTCTCTCTCTCTCTCTCTCTCTTTCTTTCTTTCTTTCTTTTTCTTTCTTTCTGTTAATTTTCACCTGAGGATATTTTCCCATTGATTTTTAGACAGTGGAAGGAAAGAGGAGAGCCAGAAAGAGAGAGAAAAACATCAATGTGTGAGAGACACTGATTGGTTGCCTTTTGCACTTGCCCCGATTGGAGCCAGGGATCAAGCCTGCAACCAAGGTACATGCCCTTGACAGGAGTTGAACCTGGAATCCTTCAGTCCTCGGGCCGATGCTCTAAAAACACTGAGCAAAACCAGTGAGGGCAAGCGAGGGTCCTTTTCTTGCGCCTTCTAGCCTTGGTGAAGAAATTAACTTTGAGCAGTTCTCTAGATAACTGATAACGGAAGTCAATGATAAATGCACTCCTTGCACTATTCATGAAAATCGATAATGGACAGCTTTCACTGTCTCTGATTTGGGCACAAAGTAGATGTGAATTTCCAGCTGTTTAAATTCAAAAGTTAAAAAAATGTGGATTGTCCTCACTTTCCTCAGTTAACCTACCATTTAATAGATGAAGGATCAGTCTTTCTCTTGAGAGTCCTCCCCTTCCTCTCCCTTTCCCTCTCCCCCTCTCCAGCCTCCTCCCCCAGAGATGATAAATAACATAGCAAATCCAGCCTTGCTGGTGTGGCTCAGTGGTTGAGGGTCAGCCTATGAACTAGGAGGTCAGTGTTCGATTCCAGGTCAGGACACATGCCCAGGTTGTAGGCACCTTTCCCAGTGGGGAGCGGGGTGCAGGAGGCAGCCGATCCATGATTGTCTCTCATCATTGATGTTTCTCTCTCTCTCCCTCTCCTTTCCTGTTTCTGAAACAAATAAAAATCTATGAAGGAAAAAAAGCACAAACAAATCCATTTCCTTCGGGAAAGAGGATGAAGGTGATGTTAGTATGGCATTCCTTTCCTCGCAGCTCACTTCAGATCGCAGATACCTTCCTCTGTGTGCCCAGCACCCTGACACTTAAGAAAGAGAAGCGAGATCTTTGCAGACGGCCCCTGCCTCAGTCGTGGCGTGACGCTTGTAACATGTTGCACAGATAGAGCTGCACCCATCCCCTCATTCACGGAATGGATTCCTGCCGTCAGTCCTCCAGGGACGTGGAGTTGACGCTGCTGAGCTTTCTGGCAAGTGTGACTGTGTTTATAAATGCATCTCGCATCGCTCCTGGGTTTTGAGAGCGAGAGTGGCTGGGAGAAGGGGAGCTTGGCCCCCAGACGCTGTCATCGTCTGTTCGGTCGTGTAGGTCCGATGCTTCCCAAGAAGAGAAAGCTTATTCAATCTTGTACACTCTTTCCATCTTGGGGTTCCGGCTGGCCCGTTTCATCTGACTTGTTTTTTCTTTGTTTTGCAGTAAAGACTATTTTTAAAAAAAATACACGTTATTGATTTTTTACAGAGAGAAAGAGGGATAGAGAGTTAGAAACATTGACGAGAGAGAGAGACATCGATCAGCTGCCTCTTGCACGCCCTCTACTGGGGATGTGCCCACAACCAAGGTACATGCCCTTGACCGTAATTGAACCTGGGACCTTTCAGTCTGCAGGCCGATGCTCTATCCACTGAACCAAACTATTTCTTTCAGGTCTACCTGGATGCGGCGGTTGGCTTTGCTCAGGGAGTGCTTTTCTCCGTATTCTCTGTCTCTGTCTCGTCTCTGTCTCTGTCTCTGTCTCTGTCTCTGTCTCCTTCCTGCTTATTTCCTCCTCTGCCAGCTCCAGGCTGCAGTTTGCTCACTGTCCCTGTGATGATGCTGTTAACCACCTTGCCCATGGCTGCCACCTTGCCAATCAAGAGGCTGGTTTTCTGTCTCCATCTTCCCAGACCTCCCAGCAGCATCTGGCTTGCTCAGCCCCTCCTCCCTCTTCAAAGACTTGGACGTGAGGCTTCTCTCCGGTGGCCCTTTCTTCTCTTGTTTTGGATGATTCCCTCCTCCTCTGATCAACCAGTTTTGAGTTTCTTAGTGTTTTCTGTAGCAACACACATCCAGTACGTCTGGGATGGGGTGAGGTGATGCTCATTCTGCTGGCTCAGGGACCATACATTGAGAACCATTGATCTAACTCAGGGGTGGGGGCCCTGGCTGGTGTGGCTCAGTGGATAGAGCATCAGCCTGAGGACTGAAGGGTCCCGGGTTCAATTTATGCCTAGGTTGCGGGCTGGTTCCCCAATAGGGGAGCATGCAGGAGGCAGCTGGTAATGGTTCTCTCCCATCATTGATGTTTCCATCTCTCCCTCTTCCCTTCCTCTCTGAAATGAATAAAAACATATTAAAAGAAATAAATCAGGGGTGGGGAACGCCCAGCCCGCAGGCCGGAGAAGGCCTGCAAAATCATTTGCTCTGGCCCTGCCAAGGCCGCTGCAGGTAGGCCTCGGGATTCAATAAATCCGGGAGCTTTTTATGGCAACATAACTTTATATTAAGTGGATTCTATTAAGGGGATGATGTTTTAAATATCCCAGGGCCCTTGGCAGAGACACGGTCCCCCACCCCTGATCTAAACCTTCTCAGTTAATGGTGCAGAGCTGCTGAGGCCAGACCGCTAGGAGTCTGTTTTATTCTTCTCGTTCCTTCATGGCCACCGCCAGGACCTTACTCATGTAGATTAAGAACCCGGATGTTGCCCTGGCCGGTGTGGCTCACTTGGTTCATTTTCTAGTCGAGGAGCATGCAGGGTTTTGGGGTCAACCCCCAGTAGGGGGCGTGCAGGAGGCAGCCAAACAATATTCCTCTCACGGATGGTTCTCTCTCTCCCTCTCCCTTCTTCTCTTTCTGCAAGCAATAACATCATCGTGATGTGGCATTGAAACACACTCACCTCTGAGGCAGGTGAAGTTTCATCCTGTGCCATCTTCCCTCTCTGTGAAGACCAGCTACGGTTTTTTCACTGGGACAATTTTTTGTGTCTGCTTGTCTTTCTCCAGGAAGACTGAAGAGGGATCTCTGGCTGAGACGCTGGAGGGCTTCAGAAGCGAGGGCTCCTGGGGGACATGGCCACCGAGAAGGGCAGCCAGTCATTGATTGATGAGGACAGAGGGGTAGACCTGCAGAGCAGGCATGGGGCCTGTTTGAGATTTGGGGTTAAATTAAAGCGAGTTCAGCGGGCACAGGCGTGGCTGCTTCTTCAGCAACGTTCACACAACCACGGTAGCTCTGGGGCTGAGACCCCGGAGAGGGATTGCTGAACCAGGAACCACAGACACTTCACATTGGTGGTCATTGCCAAAGGAGCTCTGCAAAGGTCCTGTCCCTTCCAAGTGCATCTCCACACCAGCTCCTACAGCGTGCGGCAGACTAGGTGGTCTTTGCCATCTGCTATGTGCATTGGGGGCGGGGGTGTTTAAAATGCAAATGATTTCATTATATGTGAGTGCAAACAACTTTTCTTATGCTTTTTCTACACTGAGGGGCCAGATTATGATGATCTCTGAACGCATAATAATCTGGCCACTCAGTGTATATCCTATATAATAAAAGGCTAATATGCAAATTGTTCCCTTGACCAAGAGTTTGACCAGCAGGTAGACCTGCCAACTATCCATGTCCCCTCCCCCTGGCCAGGCTGGCTGGACCACACCCATGCAGAAATTCATGCACTGGGCCTCTAATATATAGTATAGATACACTGAGTGGCCAGATTCTTATGCATTCAGAGATGATAATAATCTGTCCACTCAGTGTATGAAGTGCCTGTTCATGATGGGGACTACTTAAGAATTTTAGAATAGTCATGTTAAAGAGAAAATACATTGCTGTCTAAGCTTCTGAGAGAAATTATAAAATGTGAAGGAGGAGGTTTTGATACCTTGGGGTTAAGGTTTAGACAGTGGCATCAGAGTTTTGATACACACACACACACACACACACACACACACACACACATTTTTTTTTTTTCTGGAAAGGAAGGCTTTTCCCTGTCTTGACTAGAAACATTTTGGTTGGACCACAACACTCAAAGACATCCTCCTCCCCCTCAGGTTCCAGCCAATCGGAAGCCGGTACCCAGATTCCCAGCTCGCACCCCTGTAATCCCATGTCTAATCACAGGGGAAATTTTGCCCACAAGACAGTCCCAGGGAAACATTGAAAGGGAAAGGGAAGCAATGAATACAATAAACAATGAAATGAATCCTCAGGCTTATAGCGTCAGTGGGAACTGAATCAGAGTTACTATCTGGCAGCATGGAAATGGTACTAACGATGCACAACGTATGAATCACACTCTTTTAAACCTGCTGTCTAGCTCATTAACAGACGCCGAAACTCTGGAAGCTGGTACGTTTGTCTAAACTGAGACCCCTGGGTGCATAGACACACAGGTGTTCCACATTCTTAACCTGGAGTGTGAAAGAAAGAAATCTGCGGATTTTTTTTCTCTCTCTCCCTCTCTCCCTGTAAGGAGTGGGTGTTTATCTATAGGTTCTGTTGAAAGTAGACAGAGAATCCTCTAAACCCATGCCAGGGGAGCAGGTAATGGTGCTAAAATCAAGAGGGAACGCAGGGGGTTCAAATAAGGTGCTGGTGCAGAGGCTGAGACCGGTCCTGAGGGTGTGAGGGTGTCCCCAGGAGTCCAGGCTCGCCTGAGCTCTGACAGTGTGTGCTCGAGAATGCGTGTTTTATATTTAGGATGCCTGGAAGTTAGGAAAGGACTGCCACCCAGCAGGTGGGTGGAGTTGTGCCAGATGAAGAGTTTTTTTTAAAAATATATATATATATTTTATTGAACTCAGAGAGGAAGGGAGAGGGAGAGATAGAAACATCAGTGATGAGAGAGAATCATGGATTGGCTGCTTCCTGCAGGTCCCACACTGGGGATCAAGCCCACATCCCGGGCATGTGCCCTGACCAGGAATTGAACTGTGACCTCCTGGTTCATAGGTCCATGCTTAACCACTGAGCAACACTGGCTGGGCCAGGTGAATGGTTTTTAAACAGTGGTCTGTGAAGTCTGGTCCTATTGTGTGATCCCAGATGTCAGTGAGAGCCAGTGGAAGGGCTGCTCCATAGATCATGCTTCTGTCTATGAAGAGAGGCCTTTTGCTGTCAGTAACATCCTTGGGGTGCCCCTGAGGACCCTCCTACATGCATGGAATACGTCGAGGTCTTCATGGAATACAGCTCATTTAACTTGGACACCTGGTCAACAAGTCTCTCAGTGTGACAGATGACAAATCGAGACTCAGAAAGGTTAGGTGGCCTGGCCAAGGCCCCCTAGCTAGTGAGTGATGAGGCTGAGATGGACTTAGTGTCTCCCCCATTCATATTTTGAAGCCCCAACCTTGCCGGTGATGGTTTGAGGAGATGAGGGCTTTGGGGGGGGTAATTAGGTTTAGATGAAGTTATGAGAGTTGGGCCCTCATAAATGGGGCTTAGTGTCCTTTTCAGAAGACACGCCCTAGCTGGTTTGGTTCTGTGGGTAAAGCATCACCCTCAGACTGAAGGGTCCTGAGTTCCATTCTGGTCAAGGGCACATGCCTCAGATGCAAGCTTCATCTCCGACCCCAGTTGGGGCACATGCAGGAGGCAACCAATCACATTGATACTTCTCTCTGTCTCTCCCCCTCCTTTCCACTCTCTCTAAAAATCAGTGGAAAAGTATCCTTGGGTGAAGATTAACAACAAAAAAAACAACACACAAAACAAAACAAAAAAAAAGAAAGAAAGAAAGAAAGAAAAAAAAGAAAGAAAAGAGAAGAAGAAGAAGAAGAAGAAGAAGAAGAAGAAGAAGAAGAAGAAGAACAACAACAACAACAACAACAACAACAGGCGAGGAAGGGGGAGGGGAAGGGGTAAGAAGAGGAAGAGGAAGAAGAGACACAAGAGGGCTTGTTCTTTCTCTCCTCCAGATGAGGACATAAGAAAGTGGCTGTCTGCAAACTAGGAAGAGAGCTGTCACCAGAACCCAGTCAGGCTGCTGGCACCCTGTTCTTAGACGACCAGCCTCCAGAACTGTGAGAAAATGACTTTCTGTCATTTAAGCCCCCCGTCTGTGGCTTATTTTGGTGGGGAGGAGGGGGCATTTTGTTATGGAAACTTGAGTGACAGAGACATGGGCTTCAACCCACGTCTCTCTGACTGCAGCATGCCATGGTTGTTTCAGCGAACCCTGCGCCTCTCCAGGGTGTGATTCCATGACGCTGTTCTGTTAAATGTCCTGCCATAATGGTGAAATAACTCATAACAAAACACACGCACGTTGCCCAGAGAAACCGGTAATGTTCTCTCGGCATAGTTTTGGGTGCTTTAACTCGTCCTAAGTTTGCTGTTCAAAGGAAGACATTTAATTCCCTTCCTTTGGCGGGAAGGGGCTCATAGTCAATAATTGTCATCCACAGGAGTCCATCTGTCACCCAGGGTCCTGGGGTCCATAAAACCTTGTTTCATAGCAGTTCATAAAACATCCTAAACAGCGGAATTTCCCCTCACAGAGAAGTCTTCCTTTCAGTAGGCCCAGTTTTGGCCTTTGAAAAATAGACTTGGTTGAACGTGCACAGCAGACTGGTTCAGGGTCGAGCATACGTTTTGTCAAAACATCTAAAGTCTGAACCTTATCGAGAGCTTCTCAGGGAACTAACTCATCAGATCCGAAACACCTATAAAAACAGGAAATGGCTCCTGGTTTTTTTCTTTCCTGAAAGTGGAAGGGGGCTGAGAACCAAGTTCCTTCTCCAACTTCCCTCTGGGATGCTGTTAGTCTAGACCAGTGGTCGGCAAACTCATCAGTCCACAGAGCCAAATATCAACAGGACAGCGATGGAAATTTCTTTTGAGAGCCACATTTTTTAAACGTAAACTACTTCTAATGCCACTTCTTCAAAACAGACTCGCCCAGGCTGTGGTATTTTGTGGAAGAGCCACGCTCAAGGGGCCAAAGAGCCGCATATGGCTCGCGAGCCCCAGTTTGCCGACCATGGGTCTAGGCCCTTGCCTGTTGGTGACCTTATCCCTGGGCAGTAATTCAGGGTCGTCTGACCAGTCCTTGCCAAGACATGGTCCACCACTCCAGGCTTTCCTGCTCCTCTCCATCTTCCTGATGGAAAGGCCTCTTTCCCTTCCCTCCTCTCACTCTCCAGCTGTTGAAGAACCAAATGAAGTTACAGGTACGAGATCTTCGGAACTCTCCCACTTCATCTGCGGCAAACAAGGTATCGGCAACCTCCCCTTTGAATAAACACATTGATTTTTTTTTTAAGTATAAAAGTAATGCAGATTTGGAAATTATTTTAATATTTACTTAAAAATCTACCATTCAACGCCACCACTATATCAGTTTGGTTAAGCTTAATACTTTTCCTGATGTAAAAAATGAAGCCCAGCCAGCATGGCTCAGTGAGTGAGCGTCAATCAACGAACCAGGAGGTCAGGGTTTGATGCCTGGTCAGGACACATGCCCGGGTTGCAGGCTCGATCCCCAGTAGGTGGCGTGCAGGAAGCAGCCAATCAATGATTCTCTGTCCTCATTGATGCTTCTATCTCTCCCTCTCTCCCTCTCTCCCTCTCTCTTCCTCCCTGAAATAAATAAAAAAAAAATATTTTAAGAAAATTTGAAACATAAATATTAAGGAAGTAGACATGCACGTCTGTATCCTGGTTTTTCATGAACCACGATGTGCGCACCCCTTTCAAGTCCCGCATGGTTCAGGGTTCCAGTTCAGGGTTCGGGTTCTGGAGGAGGCCACATGCAAATGAAAAGAGTTTTAATTTAAAGTATTAATTTGGGAATATTGGGGGGCCAGGCAGGAGCCTTCCTCTAGTGGGAAGACTACTCGCTGCTCTGGCCTTGCTCTCCCTTTTATTGAGACTTTGGGACACACCCATGGCCTTTAGGCAGGAAATTCCAATAACAAAAATACATAGATAGAGGTGGAGGCTGCTTCAGCTAACAATGCTTCAGCTAAACAGTGAGTGGGGAGAGCAATTCAGGCTGTTGACCAGCCTTCCGGGCTTTCTGTCCACATCTTTCTATCGGTTTCCGGCACCACGACAACATGGAATTTTCCCAGTTATTAGAGTAGCACACGCTCTATTTCACTGCGCAGTTCGTGAAACATGGGACTGTTTGTTATGGAGAGAAGACCAGAGGCTTTAGAACCCACAGACTTGTCTTCAAGTATCTGCGGCCACTCACGAGCGAAGTGATTGACGTGTTCCCTCTGTCCCCGTTTTCTCATGTCTGAAACAAAGTGATATCGCCCGCCCCTTAGACAGGGACGAGATGCAGGTGAGGAGAAGAACATGAAGCGCCGGCTCAACGTCCCTGGTGGCCATCGTGCTAGGATGGAAGATGGACGCGTGGCCTGCGCTCCCCTCCCGTTCTCGGGCAGTATCGCTCTTGTTCTTTACCTTGTCTGGCAGGTCCCTTTGAAAAACAGGAGGCTTTGCTGCAAGTCTCACAGGTTTAATGCGATCGGCTGGTTGCCTTGGCCACGGCATTCTGGGTGGCGCGGGATGTTGGTAAATAAGGAATGATGTGAGCAAAGATCCAGCTCTTGGGAATCAAGCGCCACGTGGCCTCCTAAAATGTTCCAGAGAGTGTGTGATTGGGATCTGTGCGTCTGGACTCCAGTCTGTGACTGGAGAGCCACCAATTCAGTTCGCCCCAAATCAGTCCAACAGAGAATACTGACAGAACACTTTCTCCTGGGCACTGCCCTCTGCCTGGGGGACAGGACTAGGTCCCCAGTCTCTGCAGAAGAGATGGACAGGAGCAATGTCAGCCAAGTTCAGCTTGTGGGAAGCGATGGAGAATGACAGGACGTTGAGGTGGGCCCTTTCTATTGTTGTTAATCCTCACCTGAGGATATTTTCCCACTGATTTTAGAAGAGAGGGGGAAAGACAGAGAGATGGAGACATCGATGTGAGAGAGACACATTGATTGGTTGCCTCCCACAGGCAGCCGACAGGGGCTGGGATTTGAACCATGTGCCCTTGACTGGAATTGAACCTGTAACCCTTTGGTCCATGGGCCAACGCTGTAACCACTGAGATAAACCAGTGAGGGCTGGGTGGGCCGTTGTGTGAAGGTGTCTGGGAAGGCCCCTCTGGAGCAGCGCCTGGAGGAGAGGAGAGAGCCGGCCACGTGACTCTTTAGGACAGGAGGGTGGTCAGCACTCCTGTTTGTTTGCCCAAGACCGAGGGGCTTTCTGGGAAGCAGACTGTCAATCTACAACCAGGACAGTTTTAGGCAAATTGGGAGGGCTGGTCATTCCAGGAAGAGTGTCCCAGGCTCAGGGAACAGCAGGTGCAAAGGCTGGTAAAAGGGAAAGAGCCTGGTGTGTTTCAGGAATGTCCAGGAGGCTGCTATGATGGATGTACACTGAGTGGCCAGATTATTATGATCTCTGGATAATAATCTGGCCACTCAGTGTGTGTGTGTGTGTGTATGTGTATTAGAGGCCCAGTGCATGAATTCATGCATGGGTGGGGTCCAGCCAGCCTGGCCAGGGGGAAGGAACATGGCGGTTGGCCGGCCTGCTTGCTGGTCAAACTCCTGGTGGAAGGGACAATTTGCATATTAGCCTTTTATTCTATAGGATAGACACTGAGTGGCCAGGTTATTATACGTTCAGAGATCATCATAACCTGGCCACTCAGTGTGTGTGTGTGTGTGTGTGTGTGTGTGTGTTAGAGGCCCGGTGCATGAATTCTTGCATGGGTGGGGTCCGGCCAGCCTGGCCAGGGGGAAGGGACATGGGCAGTTGGCTGGCCTGCCTGCTGGTCAAACTTCTGGTCGAGGGGACAATTTGCATATTAGCCTTTTATTCTATAGGATAGACACTGAGTGGCCAGGTTATTATGCGTTCAGAGATCATCATCCTCTGACCCCTTAGAGTGTGTGTGTGTGTGTGTGTGTGTGTATGTATGTGTATCAGAGTATGATGAGTAAAGCTGGGGAGAGACAAGGAGGAAGAACAGGGAGGCATGGCCGGGCCATGCAGGGCCGCCACGCAGGGTGAGGGCAGCGGGACAGATGGTCTCCGGGGGCTCGGTGCAGGGAGGCAGGGAGCGGTGGGGCGGTACCTGAAAGGCCGGGCTCGGCTGCAGGGGGAGCAAGACTGGCGAGCCCCCGGCTGCTGCGGCAGGTGGGCTCCAAGCCACGGCAACCACGTCCTAGAGGGGCCCCGGGCCCGGCTGTGGGGAAGCCCTTTCTCCCGGCCCCCGTGGCTGGCAGCCCTGCCATCGCACGCGTGGGAGAAGGTGCTCAGTGGGTTGTCCCATCATCAGCAGCAAAGCGACTAATCTTCCTGGGGCTGCACAGGCCGGTGCCCAAGCTTTTTACAAGTGCAACCCCAAGTGCGTGTCCGGGCTTCCTCCGGTCCTGACTGTCCCCGGCTGCCCTGAGGGCCACACCCACGCCTGCAAAATCCCATTCCCATCCAGGTCAGAGTGGGAAGGGGGTGGCTGTCCCCACACTCCCCCCCTTTTTTGTTTTAAATAGTTAGACTTGGCTTTAAATCTTATTTATTTGTTTTTATTATTTTTGTAATTCTCACCCGAGGATATTTTCCCATTGATTTTTTTTTTTAAGAGAGAGGAAGGGAATATGATGTGAGAGAAACACAAGGATGAGTTGCCTCGTGCACTCACCCCAGTCAGGGCCCAGGCCCAGGAGGATCTTGCAACCAAGGTACATGCCCTTGACTAGAATCATACCTGAGACCCTTTGGTCCACCGGCTGATGCTCTATCCTCCGAGCCAAACCGGTCAGGGGTCCATACTCCTCGTTTTCCAGAGGAAACTGGGACCCAGACAGGAGGGAGTGACTTTTCCAAGGAAATTCAGGGAGTCAGAGGCTGAGTTGGGAATGGACCCCAAAGGGCAGCAGAGAAATGGTTCTTTAAAAAAAAAAAATATATATATATATATTTTTTTTTAATTGATTTTTTACAGAGGAAGGGAGAGGGATAGAGAGTTAGAAACATCAATGAGAGAGAAACATCCATCAGCTGCCTCCTGCACATCTCCCACTGGGGATGTGCCCTCAAACAAGGTACATGCCCTTGACCGGAATCGAACCTGGGACCCTTCAGTCCACAGGCCGACACTCTATCCACCGAGCCAAACCGGTTAGGGCCAGAAATGGTTCTTAACATTGAGCCTGGGACGCGGCACCTGCCCTGTGCTGGCCGTTTCCCTGGGGCTGAGCTAACAGGAGTGTGGTCTCGAGGACCAGGGGAGAGAGGCCGTCTAATTTTATTCCTCTTGGGTCAGGGCCACAGCAGGGGCACTGAGGGGCTGTTCCGGGCACCCCAGATGTATGTAACACATATAGAGTGCATCCAGAGAAGAGCGAGACCAGGTGGCGAGGGGAACTGAAAGTGAGCGTGTGGGCAGTGGCCCATGGGACAGACAGCGGGGAGCGCAGAGGGGCTGGGGGCGGTGGTGCAGAGCCTGAGTGCACACCGAGGAAGGGCTGACAGGAACAAGTCATCCACTTTGCTTGATCTTCATTCCTTTCTCTCTTGTTAATCAATCATCTTCTTGCCACGGTGCTGCTTCTCATATTTTATTCCAAATGTGTCACTGCAATGCCTTCCCACAGGTGAACCAGTTATCTTTGCAAGGGAGAGATCCGATCCTAGTTGCCTATGGCAGGCGGGAGGCGGCTTTGTCATTGCCCTCACCCCTGCCCCCCAGATATTTTTATGTCCTTGGTCCGGGATGGAGCCTTGTGGTAGCTTTGGACCACTGAGCCGAGTATTTCTTCCTGTGGATGGTGGACGGGGCGTGCGGTTTGCTTTGGCCGCTGTCCTGGACCTCAGCTGCAGCCTTCAATGTGCTTAGCGTGTTGTCTTTTGCACGGCAGTGATCCAGCGCAAGAAAAACATCCCTGAGGTGGCCAGTGGCCTGAGGAGAAGGGAACATCCATGAAGCTGACCCGAAAGCCACCTGCCGTCGGCAGCGTTTGTCCAGCCGAATCCAGCGACCATCAGCCGCGCTCCCGTGCACCCACAGGCCTGTGAGTGAGAAGTCAGTGCTGGTTGTTTTGAGCCACTGCGTTTGGAGGTGTCTGCCACACAGCGTGGTTGTCGCAATCTCTGACGAAGAGATTCTGACCCTCTTGGTGGAGCTGAGGCCCAGGCATGGTGTTGTTCAAATGCTGGCCCGGTGATTCTCAACGGCAGCCAGGCTGAGAACCGCCGATTGAAGTCTTGCTTTTCTGCCCTGGAGTTAGGTGACGACTCACTGAGGGAAAAGGTATTTCTTCGAACCTGGTTCTGGAACTACTCAGAATCCCTTGGGCATCTCATGTGTTAAAAACGCAGGTTTCTGCCCTGGCCATCTGGTTGAACGTTGTCCCTTTTGCTGAGGGGTTGCCAGTTTGATTCCCGGTTAGGGCCCGAGCCTAAGGGATATGCAGGAGGCAGCTAATGCTTGGCTCTTGCATTGATGTTTCTCTCTCACTCTCCCTTCTGCTCTCTCTAATAGTTGATAAAAACATTTTTCAAAATTCAGCTCTCTGGAGCCCCACCTCCAGACCTACTGAATCTGACTCTCTGGAATGGGACCAGGACTTTGGCCCCGGCCCCTCTCCCCCATCTCCCATTTCTCCAGCACTCTGGAGTCTGGGAAATGCTGATTGAGGGGTTCTCCTCACTTTCCATCACCCTGGTGCTGATCATTGAAACATTGTTGCTAAAATTCCAAACCATTCCGTCCTGCCTCTGTGAGCATCTGCCCTGTCTGTGAAGTCTTTTACTGTGGAGATGTGGGGAGGAGAAACAGGCTGTTCTGATTTCGATGGAGCGGAGGAGGTTGGACTACATTCTCTCTCCCAGCAAGAGGACTGTCTGACCATTAGACCGACTTGTCATTACTGGTATGAGGTGTGTAGCAATGGTCTGAAATGGTTCAACCTGTAGCTGCTACAGGCGGAACGCAGGGCCTGGAATGAGCCTGCAACCAAGGTATGTGCCTTTGATGGAAATTGGACCTGGGACCCTTCAGTCCGAGGGCTGATGCTCTATCCACTGAGCCAGACAGGAAAGTTCTTTCAACGTCAGTCCCACATGGTAGGCACCTTCCGCACTCTCAAGAGCAGAGTGTGAACTATGCCACCGATCTTAGGGTCGCAGGCGCAGAACAGAGGCAGCTGGCCGAAGGACGCAGGGAGCTCGGATGGGAGAAACGGACCCAGAGCGGCAGCGGGAGCTTCGCGGCGCCATCCGGCTGATACATGCCCTGTACTTAAAGCGAACGAAGGCAGATGTGGAGATGGAGGGTTGTCCGCAAACAGCAGCGAGCGAGGGCTGCGCACACAGAAGCTGGCCCAGACTGAAGGGGGACAAAAGTCGGTTGCGGCTCCCTGGCAGTGAAGTAGGCGAACGCAGACAATCGGGGGAAATTCGCCGCACCCCGCTGAGTCACCTGGCAGGCAAGCGCCCAGGGACGGGAGGACGGGGTGCTCTGGTTTCGCAGTGAGGAGGAATTGGGAGTTTGTACCAGATTCTCATTGGGTGTTATTTACAGTCTGCTCCGTGCACCACCACCTACCCTGACTGTAGACTGGGCGGGGGGGGGCTCTCATTTTTCACGCTGCAGGATGGGCCCCTCTTTTTCAGTGGATTCTTTTCTCAACCATTAATTAATTAATTGCTATGTTAAATCTTTTTTGTTGAAAGTATTTCATAAGCCCCCCTGTTTCTCATTGACCTCTTTCAGGCCCTCCGCCTCCTGTCCACCACAGGCCCTCCCCACCCCATTGTCCGTGTCCAGGGGTCATGCACACATGCAGACCAGTTCACTGGTTGATCTCTTCCCACCCGCCCTCCCCTGTCTTCCCTCTGAGGCTCCACAGTCTGTTCCATGCTTCTGTATCGCTGGGTTTATTTTTGTTTATCAGTTTATGTTGTTCATTAGATTCCACCTATAAGTGAGATCATAGGATACTTACCTTTCTCTGAGTGACTGATTTCGCTCAGCATAACACCCTCCATCAATGGATTCTTTAGTTGTCTCTGTGAGGGCCAGAATTTAGGAATTCCACCAGTCTTTTTTCCCTAGAGACCTACTCAGACTGAGGGGTTTGGACATGCAGTCGGGGGAGGGGGTTGGTGGTGGGGGTGAGGCAGGCCTGGTACGTAGCTCCCCTAGAGAATGGGCCTTCCGCATTCGTATGTCTCTCTAAGTTTCCTGTTCTCTGTCTTCCACCCACAAACACTGCAGGGTATCTTAGCACGGAAGCCCCCAGAATAGAGAATAAACTGGGTGCGAGAAAGGGAAAGGGAAAAAGCCCTGGGAATAAGGTGGTTGGGACACTTCTCAGTGAGACAGGGAGCCAGAAAGATCAAACCGCTGAGGTTGCGCGAGTCACGTGCCGCCTGAGAGTTGGAGCAGCTTTTCATCAGGAGGAAGACCAGATACGTCCTTGCCTCTCTCGAGGCCAGCCCACCTCTAGGCCGCCTCCAGTGGCTGGCCCCTCAGTTCTGCCCGTGATGAACCAGCGGGAACAGGATCCAATGGCCTTGTCTGCCAGGACCGGATACTGATATGAGTTCCGAATAGTCATAAACAGCATCTGCTTTTCTCAGTGATTTAAGAAGACATGATATACAAGGAACATTGGGGCTGAAAGTCAAGGGCTGTGAATAGTCGGATTCCCTTAGCTTTCCCGTCTTCCCTGGTCCTCTCGGGAGGTGTGTCTCATCTCCCCCACTCCCTTCTGGGAAGAGCTTCTGGACCTGGGGCAGAGGAGAGGGTTAAACAACTTTGCTGTTGAAAGCAAAGTAAGAGGGGCCCTCGCCGGTGTGGCTCAGTGGATAGAGTGACGGCCCACAGACTGAAGGGTCCCTGGTTTGATTCCGGTCAAGGGCATGTATCTGGGTTACAGGTTCCCCAGCCCTGGGCGGGGTGCCTACAGGAGGCAACCAATCAATGTGTCTCTCTCAGATCGATGTTTCTCTCGTCTCTCCCTCTCCCGTCCCCTCTCTCTAAAAATCGATGGGAAAATATCCTTAGCTGAGGATTAACAACAACAAGTTTAGAAAACAGAGGAAGAGGTAAAGACGACACAGGAGCTGAGCCGAAACAGAGCCGCGCCGTGGCCAGACGCTCCTGATGACGGCTCGCTTGTGTGAGCTGGGCAGTCTGCCGGGGTTTTCCTGGGAAAAGGGTGGATTAAAAGCAAACACGGGGATAAAAAAAAAAACAAAACCAACCTTAAATAGCTAGAGAGAAGCCGGCTGGTGGAAGTGCCCTTGCCAGATCCTGTCTCGTAGGGCCTTGGAGGCCAAATCCCATTTCACACCAGATTTAGTGGAGAGTTCTTTCGAAAGTCAAGATCAGCTGACTGCCTTTGAGCATCTTCCTTTACAATGGCATTAATGAGCCCCACTGCATCTTCAGGACCACGGGGTGGGGGAGGGTTTCAGTTTTTTTATCCCCGTGTTTGACCCCTGCCCGGGAACTCCCCACCTGAATTCTCTCACCCGGAGACCCCATTTTATGATTAGTTTTCTTCCTTTTTTTCGTTTTTTTATTTGAGAAGAAAAGAATATTTAGACATTTAATGGGCGTATAACGAGATAACTACACAACAAGTTAATTAGTTCCCAATTAAGTTGCATTCACCATACTTCCTGAATATATTCTCTGCAATTAGGGGCCCTCTTGAACTTGCGGTAGCTGCTGGCTTCCCACAGGAAGCTGAAGGACGAGAGCATTCCTGTGTCCGAGGCCGAATGTTCTGTCTTCTTCTTTCCTTTCTTCAAAAAATATATCTTTATTGATTTCAGAGAGGAAGGGAGAGGAAGGGAGAGATAGAAACATCAATGATGAGAGAGAATAATTGATTGGCTGCCTACTGTACCCACCCCCACTGGGACCATGCTTGCAACCTGGGCATGTGGCCTTGACCAGACTCTAACCCAGGACCCTTCAATCTGCAGGCCGATGCTCTATCCACTGAGCCAAAACAGCTAGGGCTTCTTCCTTTTTTTAAAAAAAAAAACCCCACACACATATATTTTTATTGATTTCAGAGAGGAAGACAGAGGAAGAGATAGAAATATCAATGATGAGAGCCAAAACCGGTTTGGCTCAGTGAATAGAGCATCGGCCTGCAGACTGAAGGGTCCCAGGTTCGATTCTAGTCAAGGGCATGTACCTTGGTTGCAGGCACATCCCCAGTAGGGAGTGTGCAGGAGGCAGCTGATTGATGTTTCTCTCTCATCGATGTTTTAACTCTCTATCCCCCTCCCTTCTCTCTGTAAAAAATCAATAAAATATATTAAAAAAAGAAATATCAATGATGAGAGAGTCATTGATCGGCTGCCTCCTGCACACCCTCTATTAGGATCAAGCCTACAACCTGGGAATCGAACCGTGACCCCCTTATTCATAGGTCTGTGCTCAACCACTGAGCCATGCCGGCCAGGCGGCACTGTCTTCTTAAAAACTAGCCTCAGAGTGTATGAATATCCATCCTGTCTTAGGGGCCATTGACTGTAGGAGCTGGCCAATCAGTGACACAATAGGCTGGATCAAGCTGGTGAAAGTGGAAACCAACAAGCATGGAATTAGTGGCATGGAAAGAGTATTAGTTTTGGAGTCCAGGGACACGGGTTCCCGTCTTGACTGCCACTTCCTGGTCATGTGACTTTGGGCAAGTATTCCTCCAATCACGGAGCCTCGGCTCTCCATTCCTATCGTAGGCATAACAAACAGGAGCCCACCGAGGTTGGTAACTAGATGAATGAGAGAGTGTGGTGTCAGGCTGTGGTGGTTCAGTGGTTGAATGTCGACCTATGAACCAGGGGTTACGGTTCCATTCCCAGTCAGAGCACATGCCCGGATTTCGGGGTCAATCCCCAGTAGGGGGTGTGCAGGAGGCAGCCGATCAATGATGCTCTCTCATCATGGATGTTTCTCTCTCTCTCTCTCTCTCTCTCTCTCTCACTTGCTCTCTGAAATCAAGAAAAAATAATATATACAATTTTAAAAAGAAATTGAGGGAAAGCCGTACAGGTCCTGTACATAATAGACATTGTTATTCGCTTGTCTGAGTGTCTCTGCAGGCTCTGTGGCTTTTGAAGGGTTCTGGCAGAGAGGTTACCTGGCGAAGCACTTGGGGGTTAATTGTCATTGGGAGTCCTTGCGGAAGCCGCTAATCAAATTTCCCTGTCTTGTTAGTGGTGAGAACACCCTGAAAGCATTATCAAAACATGACAGAATGGCCAGGGACCGTAGGTGGCTAAGGTTAGCTATTCAGTGTATCCTGGGGTTTGCCTGATGAGAACGTGGTCCAGGGAGATTGAGATCAGAAAAAGGATTGAGTTTATCAGCCAAGCGCTGGGGAGCAATGGGAATGGAACCAGGTCTCCCTGGGGGGAGAGGGCGTGATGGAGAGATGAGAGGGGGTGGGCTCTCAGGGAGTCCCCCATCCTGCAGCAGTGGGAGGGGCGCCAGCTCTCTGGCTCTTGTCTCTATTGCTTTCAAGCTGCGAGTTCACCTCTTCCTCTGCGCCAGCTATGATTAAAAAGCCACGTTGAAGGCTCATCAAAGGAGGGGGGAAATTTACAAACTAATTTGCATTTTAATGAATTTTTAATTGAACCAAAATCTGTTGTTTCTGTTTAAAGATGCAGGGCTGATTTTGTGGTCTCTGCTACTGCGGGCCAAGTGGGAACTTAATGTGATAAAAAACAATGATAACGCTAAGCTTAATTAGGTTTGAAAACTTGTCTGGGAAGGCTGCGCTGAGCCAGGGAACGGCAGGCTTTGCCAGTAGGAGGCTCAGAAGCCGGATTGGATGGGTAGAGGCCTTCTTCCTAAAACCACTAAGTCAGCCAGGCATGTATGCTGGGCCGGGACACATCGTCAACCATCTTCTCCTGCCTTCATATTTAATGTGCGTGTTTTTAAATTGATTTTAGAGAGAGAGGAAAGGAGAGGGATATAAAGATAGAAGCATTGATGAGAGAAATGTCAATTGGCTGCCTCCTGCATGCCCCCTACTGGGGATTGACCCCAGCAACCTGGGCATGTGCCCTGACTAGGAATCAAACTGGTGACCTCTGGGTTCATAGATTGACACTCGACCACTGAGTCACACCAGCGGGGCCATATTTTTGGGTTTCCAGGCACAGGCCAGCCCAGCCAGTGGGAGATAGACAGTGGAATTCTACTGTGGCTTTGATCGGGGGTCTTTGATTCTTTGATTCTGAAGAAGTTTTAGAAGAAATGCAGATACCGCATGCTCAGAAATTGTCTCATTCTTTTTTTGGATGAAAGCAATGTCACAGAGGCAGCCTTTGAGGAGACGGGGCTTAAACCCATCTGCCTACAGAGTCCAAGCCACATCAGAAGGCTTCCTCATGCCTCTCCAGCAGGGGACGAGGCATGGACCTGAAAGCCACACTGTGGTGAGAATGAAGTGCCCTCACAGATACAGAAGATGGGGAAGAGAGGGCATTCCACGTGGCAAATCCAAATACATTTGGACACAATCCTATATAATAAAAGCCTAATGTGCATATTGACTATACTGCAGAACGACCAGTAGAATGATTGGTCACCATGATGCACACTGACCACTAGGGGGCAAACGCTCAACACAGGAGCTGCCCCCAACCTGCAGGCCCCAGGCCAGCCAAGGTGGGTGCCAGCGGGTCTCCTGACTGCCTCACCAGTTGCCCCACAGATTGGATCTGATCGCCACCAGGCCTAAGGACCAAACCTGTGCATAAATTTCATGCAACAGGCCCCTAGTAGGGTAATATTTGGAGAAAAGGAAGCAGATGTCTTAGAGTGAGTCTCAGTGGGCTTGTTGACAAAGGGACTTTAAAAGACAACCATAATAACAGGAATTCCACTTATGGAGTCATTTTCTGTAGGCAAGATATCCTGTGGGCTTTATATTCATTATGTCATGTAATCCTTTCCATTGCTGTTCAAGGAGAGATCCATGTCATTTATAGAGAAGGAACCTGTGGACAGTAACTACGGCCCAAGTTCTCGGAGGTTCAATGCTGGCAGTGGGATTTGAACCAGGATCTGTCTGATTCTCAAAGCTGAACCTGTGCTGCTATTAAAAAGAATATTAGGCCAAGATCCTGGAAGGTTTTGATCCTCATGAGCCTGGGTATGAACTTTTTGGGAGGCCTTTTCCAAAACTTGTTCTGCAAGATACGGCCTTCAGGTTCTAGCAGATGTTTCTGTGTGTCAGGGAAGTCCATTTCTGTAGCCCCAAACACCAGGAGAGGATCTGGTCTGCAGCATCTGGCCACATTGCCATGCTCAGACTCCAGCAGCCAGCGGAGACCCTCGGATAATTTCTGAGCAGCATGCTGCAACCATAGCCCAATCTGTTTATGAAGGCATCTCAGGCAATAGGTTCAAGGATGGACACAGTGGTGACAGGCCTGGAGACCAGGAGACCAGCTAGGAAGTAGCTAATTCTACTGAGAGGGAAGAACCATCTCATCCATCCATCTCTTAATGAAAACACTGGGCTCCAGTGACCCAGATGATTAGAGTGTCTTCAAAACCCTCATCCAATTAAAAAGCTCTCCCAGCTGAGAGAGCAATTTTGTAAACCACGGAGAGCTACACACACAAAGTTGAGCAAAGGCTAGACGATAAAGACGCTGTGTGAGCGGGCAGACAGGCTCCAGGCAGTATCTGTACCCAGCCCACCCACCCCCTCTGTGTCGATGCCAGTTGTACACGGGCACAGCCCAGGGATGAGTCACCAGGCTCACCCAGGACCTTCATCCCAAGGCCAAGACCGCTCCTCCAGGGATTGGAAAAGTGTCTCCTGGCCACTCACCATCCTCCACCCACACTGCCATCACTTGAGAAGCCTTTGATTGTCACCAGCCTTGTCAATCGGTACCTCCTTTTCTTGTGACCTTTGGCAGTGGGAGGGGTGTGCATCAACTCAGGGCATTGTTGGGCTCCAAATTTCCCTTCAAGGGACACTTTTAGTGGCATAACTCAGAGGATAGTTCAGCTAGCGTTTGGTGAAGCACCCACTGTGTGTTAGACATGATGTGCTTGCACACATCACTCTCTTCCCATCATCACACACCTTGCCGGCCTCTCTGGATTGTGGGTGGGTTCTAGCAAGTACATCAGATTGGAATTACATGAATATTTGAACCATTACTTCTGTGGTTTTCTTGTGAAAGTTCTGTTCAAACAAGCACGGCAGCATAGCAGGGCGCACTGTGGTGAGGATGGACTAATTGCCTCAGAGCCAGACAGAATGGATGGGATTCTTGACTCCATGTCTTTTAAAAAATATATATGTGTGTGTGTGTGTGTGTGTGTGTGTGTGTGTGTGTGTGTGTGTGTATTGATTTCAGAGAGGAAGGGCGAGGGAGAGAGAGAGAAACATCAGTGATGAGACAGAATCATGGATTGACTGCCTCCTACATGCCCCCCTACTGGGGATGGAGCCTGCAATCCAGGCATGTGCTCTGACTGGGAATCATAAGGTGACCTCCTGGTTCATAGTTCGATGCTCAACCACTGAGCCATGCTGGCCAGGCTTGACTCCATGTCTTTGTTTAAAAATATATATTTTATTGATTTTTTTACAGAGAGGAAGGGAAAAGAATAGAGAGTTAGAAACATTGATGAGAGAGAAACATCAATCAGCTGCCTCCTGCATACCCTTCACTGGGAATGTGCCCGCAACTAAGGTACATGCCCTCAACTGGAATTGAACCCGGACTCTTCAGTCCGCAGACCGATGCTTTATCCACTGAGCCAAACCGGTTAGCTTGACTCCATGTCTTGATGGCTGTGTGGCCTTAGATAAGTTCCCAGCCCTCTCTGAACTCCTGTTTCCAAACATCCATATGGAAATGTTGCCCCTCTGCCTGTCATGGTTTGAGGATTCAGAGGGGGTTGAGCCCCCAGTAAATGTTCCTGTCACATCTGTCCGCCGGGGGGGGGGAGGACCTGGTGGTGAGTCCAGCTGGCTTCCGTGGTTGGCGCAGATGTGTTTTCCGTTTCGCTGGGCTTTCGCCTCTCAGCCAGTGCCCCTTCGGTCCCGCCGTTGCCTTGCTACCCTGCCCAGATGCTCCGATCCCAGCATCTCCGATGCATAGCTCTGCCTCAGGGACTTCGATGAATATCGCTCTACTGTCGCCTCCTAGAAGAATACGTGTCAGTCCTGTCAACTCAGGGAATTGTTGTCGTCCAAACTGGCCCCCGAGGGACACTTTCAGCAGCCTCGCTTCGATGATAGTTCAGCTAATGTTTCCCGAACACCTGCTACGTATGAGGCAGGATGCGCTGTGCTTTCACCCACGTCATCTCGCTAATGTTACAGAAAATGACTACTATTTTACGGAGCCGTCAATAACTCCGGGCGGCATTTACACATATTGTGCAACCCTAGTGCTGTGAAGCTCCTTTTTTTCCTCGTCTAGGGGTGACATTAAATAGATCTATCAGTGAGTGTGCCTTGGGTACCAACCAATGAGAATGAGGCATTGCAGGACGGCACTTGGGGGCTAGAAGACAGGAGCTACGGCCCAGCTGGAACAGAAATATTTTGACGATTCAGTTTGAAGTGTTTTAGCAATTAATGACTATTCTGGGGCAGTCTGGAAGAATATTCCCCATCCCTTTCCCCAGGGGTTCAGACCACCGGGAGGATGACCAAGTGTTCCTTCCTCTCAGAGTTTAGGATTCACCTTCTTGCCTCTTGCTAGCCTAGATGGCGGATCAAGTACCCAGCACCTAGCCCAATTGGCGTGGCTCAGTAGTTGAGCATTGACCTATGAACCTGGAGGTCACAGTTTGATTCCCAGTCAGGTACATGCCCTGGTTGCAGGCTCAATCCTTACTGGCGGGTGTGTGTAGGAAGCAGCCTATCTATGATTCTTTCTCATCAGTATATTTCTCTCTCTCTCCCCCTCCCTCTCTGAAATCAATCCTATAAAATAAAAGGCTAATATGCAAATTGTCCCCTAGAACGGGAGTTCCACCTTGAGTTTGACCAGGGGGCGGGGCCAGCCAGCCAACTGCCTGTGGCCTTTCTCCTCGGCCCAAAAGGCCCCAATTAGGGTGGGCCATCCAGACCCCACCTGTGTATGAATTTGTGCACCAGGCCTCTAGTGTGTGTGTGTGTGTGTGTGTGTGTGTGTGTGTGTGTATGAAAGAGAGAGAGAGAACAGTTCAGTGCTTTTCCTCTTTGCTTGTTGGTCTGCAAGGCTTCTCCCTCCTTAGCCCCCATCTGGCCCCACTCCCCAAAAAGGTCAGCACACAAGACCTTCTCAGTCTCTTTCCGCTACGCCCCTGGCCTCCCTGCCCTAGGCGTTCCTGCACCCACACCACAGTCAGGACTCTGTGCTTGCCCAGGGCCCTCTCTCCCAGAAATGCCATCCCCGTCTTCTCTGCCTGGCCAGCTGCTGCCTATCCCCGGGAACCAGCTCCCATGCCCCTTTCCTTCAGAAGCACCCCCACGGCCATGAGCCAGAGTCAGCCTGCCCCGCCTTGTGCATCCCCACACCCCGTGTGATCTCTAGTGGGCATGTGCCGTGTTGCGTGGCCATGGTCTGGCTCCTGGCTAACATGTGAGCTGGCTCGCCACAGCTCCTGCATCTCTAATGGCCTGGGCCCCGCGCATAATTGCTGCTCAGCGTTTGTCACCCTCATGCGAGGACTGAGCACAGAGAAGTCCCCACCCAGCAGGCCTCACTCAGCCGAGGCGAGGGGAGTAAGTGGCCCGGGGAGACTCAGCCACAGCTGCTTTCCCTCCCTCCCTCCCCACTCATCTCAGGCGGCTCCCACTTCTTCCCAGGTTTAATTGGGATTTGGTGTTTCAGCGTGCTGGCTGGCCCTTTAGGAACAGAGTCATCAGCGCTGAAAGCTCTCCACGTCCCTCACACGTACAGGGCTGCTGCAATGCTGCCTCTGCCCTCCCCCCCCTCCCGCCTCTCTAGCACCTGAGCAGGCTGCCCAGGCCCCGATGGGGTTGGGTGGGCGGGCAGAGTGGTTGAGAATCATCCCTGTACCTGGCAAGGCATTATCTTGGCGGCCTCGGAGCTCAGCAACTAAATGAAGAGGGAGGGAAGTCACTGGGATGTCAGACCTGCCATCAGGGGCTCTGTGACCCCGAGGCTGGCGGTACTCAGAGAGCTAATGTGCTGACCGCGGGCGCTCAGCTGGCCTCTCTCCGCTTCACCCCACAGGGTAGCAGGAGCTGGGCACCTTTTCCTCGCGCCAGACAATGAGATGCTGGCAGAGAGGCAGCAGGCACGTCGCTGCAGACACCGAGGGGGTTGATGGTGCCAAGATGAGGAGAAACAGATGACTCCCTGGCAGCCCAGGAGGCTTCACCCAGCCGGCAGCCTCACTGGCTCAAAAGGAGACGTACGATGTGTGGCGCCAGCCCCATGCCAGGCGCTCTGTATGGTTTGTCTCGATTCATTTGCCAACAACGCTGGGCCTTTGCCCATCCTCCCATCAGTCGGAGGCCACACCCGGGCTCCTGAGGGTAAGTTCCTTCTCACGAGGCGACCCCCTCTTGCCATCCTGCAGGCTGCATCCTGCAGCTGGGCCCTTGGCCAAGCGGACCAATGGGGCCCGAAATCTAGCCATTCTGGTTGTCAGGCGGTGCCCAGAGGCTGCCTTTACCGATGGACAAACGTCTCCCGGAGGCTGGCCGCCATCCTACTTCACAGCTGGACCCGGGGTTAAGCTGCGGTTGGTTGCCATTCTCGGTCAGTTATCCTTCCTCCTTGTATCTCAGGCTCATCCTCACCCCCGAAGGCGGTCCAGACTCAGGTGGGAGCAAAACAAACAGGAAGCAGGGAGAGGTGGAGCTGGAACTGACCTAGTGCCTCCTGCCGTCTCATTTCTTTAACCATGACCGTGACCTTGTTTGATTGGCACCACCCTTTCCGTCTTATTCACTCAGCTGCTTATTTTTCAACATAAGCTTACTTGGGCAGTTGGGTAGGGGGACAGGGACACACACACCCTATATCTATCTATCTATCTATCTATCTATCTATCTATCTATCTATCTATCATCTATAAACAATCAGTGCTAACACACCTTCAATACCAGAGGTCTCCTGGGCAGAAGGAAGCTACATTGATTGGTTTGCTCACAGCTGATAAATTTGGGGCTTGAAGGTCTGCACTTGCATGGGACTGATATAAAGAACGCAGCTAAGTGTAGCTGAACACGACCCACGTGCTAGTCCCATTTCTGTCTGTCTCCTGCCTGGGCCTCTGCCTCCATCTTCAGCCCCTCCTCCAGACCAGTCACCCTCAACCACTGTGCCGTGCGAATGTTTAAAACATGCACTGTCTGACTACTTAGTCAGGGTATCGACCCCTTTCCCTTAGACTGTCAAACAAAAAATGACAACAGCCAACACAACCAGAGCTGTCCGGTGTCAACAAATCATACCAATTTTTTTTGTCAGATCAGCAAGACATATATTTTGTCAGGCGTGTCGCAGAGTTCAGATGACAATTGCTGCTATAGATGCTGGCAGACAAGCCTTCATACACCCATTGGTGCATTGTTTTCATCCCAGCTGCAAAGCTCTCAGGGGGCCCGTGATGCTCGGAGGATCAAGTCCCGGCTTCACGCAAAAGTGGTTCTCAAAGCGTGGTCCCCAGACCAGCTGCATCAACATCACCAGGTAACCTGTTAGACATTAAGACTCTTAGGGCTCCCCTCCAGCCCAGCTACACCCAGGGTTGTGGGGTCCAGCAGTCTGTGTTGGAACAAGTACTTCTGGTTCTTACTCAAGTGTGAAAACCTCTGGCCTATCCTTAGTTCTCTTTGATCCTCTCCCTGGTTTCGGTCTAGGGCTGTTTATCCTTTTGATATCTCTTGTTCCCACTGGCGGCGGCAGCATCCGGTTTTCTGCCTGTATTTCATCCTCCCCTTCTTCATCACCAATAGATGTGGTTTATGGCGACACCATTGCGCTGAGCTGGCCACGTTTCCTGGGCAACTAGGTGTGGTTGCAGAATTCAGCCCTCGCTAGTGGTTTTAAGTAGATGTTAAGAGGGAGGGAGGAAGGGAAAGAGGGGCTTACTCAAAGCTGGGAGGGGACCCTTTTTTATCTCCCACTTTTCCCTCTTCCATCTGACAACTGCCTGGACTCCAGTGGACACAATGGCTGGAGCTCTCACAGCCTTCTTGGACCTTTGGGTTGACCCTGACAGGGAGGCTACACAGAGCCAATCAGAAAAACAGAGAAAGCGAGGGTCCCGTGGCACCCCTGGAATGTGGCCTCTGAGCTTTATGGACAAGAGAGACTCCCTGTGAGTAGAAGCTGTGAAAATTAGGTTTCTGTTATAACCACTGAAAGCAGTTTCTAACTTAAAATGCCTTCCAAATGTCTCTTCATTTATATACCAGCGGCCAGGTGCATGGATTCATGCATTGGCGGTGGGGTCCCTCGGTGTAGCCTGCAGGGATTGGGCCGAAACTGGCAGTCCAACACCGCCTGCCACTCCTGCCTGCTCATCCTGGCCCCACTGCACCTATGCCGCCATGGTAGCCTCACTGCTGCTCCACTGTAGTCTCTGGGCTGTGCTCGCCAGCTGTGAGCCCTGTAACTGGCGCCCGTAGGTCAGCTGAGCAGTGCTCCCGCTGTGGGAGCGCACTGACCTCCAGGGGGAAGCTCCTGCATTGAGCGTCTGCCCCCTGATGGTCAGTGCGTGTCATAGCGACCAGTCAACAACTGGTCACACGGTCGCTTAGGCTTTTATATATATAGATGTCCACTCTGTTCTTTAAGGCCTGGTTTGTGTTATGTCTTATTCACTTAACTATGTGCATTTTGCATGTAGTCTAAACCTTTTTGCTTCTGTCCATTTCAGATAAACTCCAGTTGCCCCACATCAAGCCCCTGTGACTCCATCCCAAGGCCAGGCTTGGGATGGAGATGGCTTGTCTCCTGGCGTGGTGCTCTCCCTCAGAAATGGTGGCGTCAATCAGAGCTGGATACATAGTTCAAGGTGTGATCTCAGTGACAGTGAATTAAAAAGCACCGTCTCTCCCACACCCTATGTGCTCACATGTTGCGTGTAACTGAGTGTGGGGGCGTGCACTAGACTTTCAGATGCCAAGATTCGGACTTGATCACATCAGAAGTATAATTCGGCTGGGCATCACAAAGCATTTTGCTTCTGTCTGATTTACCATTCTACATGGCTGTCCATGGAAATAGCTACACTTTACTGCTCAAATGGCTGGCCCTGTCTTCACTCCAGTTTCCACAGTCAAAAAGGGTCCGCCCTCCACTCTCTGCACACTGGCTGCTGGCAGCATCTTCTCTGAAGGGACATTTTCCTGTCCCTGGGATGAGGACAAATTGTGTCTTACCTTCTGCCTCCAAGAGATAATGCCACATTTTCTGAGACGTGCGTTTTGACCTGAGATAATGGTCCTCCTGCAATGATGGCCTGTCTCTGGACAGCGGAGCCCAGGGCTCATCAAAACCATTGTACAAAACACACTGAATGTGAGGCCGCTCTGCCGATGGACTCAGAAACCAAGCGGTCACTGGTTCCATCCCCAGCCAGAGCACATTATTATGTTTTTATTGATTTTTTAAGAGAGAGAGGTAGGAAGAGAGAGAGAGAGAGAGAGATAGAAACATTGATGAGAGAGAAACATCATTGATAGGCTGGCTCCTGCACATCCCCTAATGGGGATCAAGACCACAACTTGGGCAAGTGTCCTTCACCAGAATCAAACCTGGAACCCTTCAGTCTGAGGGCCGATTCTATCCATTGGGCCAATCCGGCTATGGCCTCTTTTGATTCTATTAGTTTTCAACTGATTGCCTGGGGCCCACCCACATGGAGGAGATCAATCCGCTTTACTCGGCCCACTGATTCAAATGTCAATCTCATCTAGAAACACACTGACAGACTCACCTAGAATAACATTTGACCACATGTCTGGGCACTCAGTGGGTAGTCAAGTTGACACACAAAATTAACCATTTATCTGTTGGATTGTAATCAGCCAACAGATAAACATCCATGGACAAATTCTTGGTACCATTTCACAATGTGGATTAGACAATGGAAGTGTGTGGTGTATAAGGCTCTCTTTCCATTGGTTCCCCAATAGTGGGGGCACATGTTGGGTGAATCCTCTATTCGTCTGGACATCTGAGTGACTCTGCTGAGCAGAGTCCCTGGATGACCTGGAATGGACATGTAGCCGCATAGCAAGAAAGAGAGTCCTCCAGACTTTTCCAAGCAACAGCCTGACATTTAACAGCACACATCACTCCTCCAACTGATGGTCTCCAAAGGCCATCCCAAATTTAACATGCTCACATGACCCAAACCGAGTTCTCACCCCCTCCCTCCTCCAGTGAGCTCTTTGCCAGCTTTGTCCATTTCAGTATGAGGCACCATCCTCCTCCCAGTTGTTTAAGCCAAGACTCAAGGTCCTTCCTTGACTCTTTCCCATACTCCCCACCCCTGTTCGTCCGTAAATTAGTTCTATTTCCAGCATACATCTCAATATTATTCACGTCTCTCCACACCGATACTATGACCTCAGTCCAGGCCAGAACCCATGCAATTGTCTCTCATCTCACTCCACTTTTACACCAGTTGTTTTACAAACCAATTCTCTGTAGAGCAGCCAGACCAAACTTTTAGATGAAAACAGAAAGTATATCTGTCCATTCTCCCACCTAAGACCAAATTAGGAACCCACTAACACATTTTAATGAGCACTTGTTAAGTGCGAGGCACGGTCCCCGTACACCTGGATGTAGCAATGATGAAAGCCAGCTTTCTTTCCCCCAGGAACAAATAAGAAGCTCAGAAACAAACGCCTAGGTGCCTGACGAGTAGAAGGACATGGATGCAGGCGGGCAGTAGATTTAATGATGGGGAGAAAGGGGTGCCCTCTTGGATAGCTATAAAAAGCAGGGCCATTAGCTCAAAGCGAGGCAGAGGGAAAGGTCTAGGTGGCTGCAGGCGGTAAGAGAAGCTGTGACAAATTGACTCAGAGACTACAGTTTCTGGCAGTGCTAAGGCTCCCTTGAGGTTGGGAACGTAACTTTTAAGTCGAAAAAGATGACCTGTGCATTCCTCTCCAGTTACGTCCAGCTCCTCCGAGGCAGACATGGTGCGGGTCAGCAGGTTGGGAGTTTTGTTCCGTGAGTGAAAAGGCGGAAAGGGGAATGGGACTGAAGATGCATAAAAGAAAGCGTTACTAGTGATGGGCCACGGATTTAAGCTTAGAGAGAAGGAGAATAAGAACCTAAAGGAGGCCCGGCCGGTGTGACTCAGTGGTTGAGTGTTGACCTATGAACCAGGAGGTCACAGTTCTATTCCCGGTCAGGGCACATGTCTGGGTTGCAAGCTCTATCCCCAGTAGGGGGCGTGCAGGAGGCAGCTGGGCCATGATTCTCTCTCATGGATATTTCTCTCTCTCTATCCCTCTCCCTGCCTCTCTGAAATCAATAACAATCTATTTAAAAAAACAACAACAACTTGAGGAGTAGTGAGTGGTAGGCTCAGGAGCTTGGAGGCCCTCATGGGCCCAGGAAGGGTTGGGATTGGAGTCCTAGTAGGCATAATGGTGTTGGCCGTGATGGGTAATGGCATTTAAAATACAATCCAGGCTGAAATATGTCTCCCAATTTTCTCTCCAAACTCCCTCTCATCCCAAATTGCACCACAGTCCTTCACCATATCAGCCTCCTCTCGCTCTTGAACCTGCTCACATCCCCTTTCCTCTATTTTGCCCTCCTGTTCTCTCTGCCTGGAAAGCACTTGCCCAGTCATCCCATGGCCCATCTCATCTTCCCGGCCCTCCCTGATCGCCTGTCTAAAATGGTCACCCACTTCTGCAGTTATTCTTCATTGCATCGACCACATGGCACTTACCTAAACCCGAAGCTCTTCCCTTCATTGGTTGACATGTTTACTGTCAGTCTGACCTGCTCACCTGGAAGGCCAGCTGCATCTTGTTTGCCGCTGACTATTCAGCACCTAGAACTGCACCTGGCGGGGGCGGGGTGTGGGGCACTGAGTCCAAGAACAGTGGGTATAAATGGATAAGGACAGTCCAGTGGGGTGGCTCACGGTTCGATTCCTGGTCAGTGCACATACCTGGGGCTGTGGGCTCGATCCCCACCCAGTGTGGGCCGTGCAGGTGGCAGCCTACTCAAGATTCTCTCTCATCATTGATGTTTCTATCTCTCTCTTACTCTCTGAAATAAATAAAATATACCTTTAAAAAATGGATGTTTGTTTCATAAACAAACTTCCCTTTCATTACTTTAAAATATGTTGAGCCCTAAGCTGGTTTGGCTCAGTGGATAGAGCGCTGGCCTGTGAACTGAAACGTTCCAGGCTCGATTCCAGTCAAGGGCACATGCCCGGGTTGTGGGCTCGATCCCCAGTGGGGGACTTGCAGGAGGCAGCCAATCCATGACTCTCTCTCATCATGGATGTTTCTATCTCTCTCTCCCTCTTCCTTCCTCTCTGAAATCAACAAGAAATATATATTTAAAATATGTTGATCTGCAGATATTTTCCCCCCAGCATGTTCAATCACTTGGAAACCATTTCCAGTAGAAGCATGATTCTCAACCGCAGAGTCATTTAGCTATGGCCAGTGACATTTCTGTTGCTCTCTGCACTATTGGCCTCTAGTGGGTGGGCATTATGGACGCTGTTTAACCATCTCCAATTCCCAGGACATCCCCTCTACCCCCCACAGTGAGGAACTTTCTGGCCCGGAATGTTAATAGTTGACAAGGCTGAGAACCCTGCTAGGGGCTGAGATGAATCACCCCGAGAGAATGGCCGGCCAGACCACACCCTGTGTGAAGCTTGGACATGACTCCGGGGTGCCCTGAAAAGAGAGGCGCTCCCATGTGGTTGGAATGCCCCCGTGGGAGCTCTGGCCTGGCACCATCCAAGACCAACGATGCAGAAAACATGCCCCTTCTTTCAGGAAAGGGCACAGCTCAGCGAGCAGACCTGCCTTTGTAATGGGTTGTTATTTGCCCACTGGGCCCGGGCAGCTTGAAGTAGACAAACATACAATTATGTGGCAGTGAAAGCCCCCAGTCCAGGCCTTAAAGGTCCCAGCATTGAGCTTTTCTCAACTCCCAAGCCTTTTCTATTCATCAGGGGAGACCCCATTTGCCAAACATTTATTCAAGGCTTAATTACTAATAGGTCCCCACGGGGAGCCACACCATTGAAAGGCCACACAATAGCTTGGCTTGGTAATCAGTGCCTCATTCATGTGCTAATCACTGGAGACAAATGGGTGGGAGAGGCGTGAGGAGTAGGCCCAGGGACCCCAGGAGAGACTCACTCTCCCTTCTCTTTGGGGCTCTTCTCTAATTAGGACCCTGTTCACATGCTAATCAGGCTGGGGTCCTAGGCAGTTAGGGAGGTTCAGCACCCCTCTCCTGTGGGATCTGTGCTCTTGTGTAGGCAGATGTAAGGTCCTGATGGAGTCCCCCAGCCTGAAACCCCAGCCCTGCTTCTGACCAGCGGGTGTCCTACAACCTGTTTGGATGCAAACTTGTGCATAAAAAAAAAAAATAAAAAAAATAAAAAAATAGGGATCCCGATAGAAAAATAGTCAAAGCATGTGAACAGCTAATTTTTGGGAAACCAGTGCTTCTGAGGAGATGCTTAAACTTAGGAACAATCCAAGAAAGACAAAGGACAAGGCAAAACACCGCTTTCTACCTAGGGTACTGGCTGAATGAGAAAGCTGGAGAGCGCCAAGTGAGGATGGGGATTGGGGGACAGACACCCCTGGGCCCTGCCGCCAGGAGGGCAGATGGTGTGGATGTTCCGGAGGGCTCGGCTGATGTTCCGTGCTTCTCTTCATTGAATCGAATTGAGTAGATATACACTGAGTGGCCAGATTACTATGATCTCTGAACTCATAATAATCTGGCCACACAGTGTGTGTGTGTGTGTGTGTGTGTGTGTGTGTATTAGAGGCACGGTGCATGAATTTGTGTATGGGTGGGGTCCAGCCAGCCTTGCCAGAGGGAGGGGACATGGGTAATTGGCTGGCCAGCCTGCTGATCAAACTTCTGGTCAAGGGGACAATTTGCATATTAGCCTTTTATTATATAGTATATACACTGAGTGGCCAGATTATTATGCATTCAAATATCATCATAACCTGGCCATTCAGTCTATACCCAAGGACTCTGCAATTCTGCTCCACTTGATGTAGCCCTGAGAAATCCTTAACAAGCTTCCCAAGGGACATAGACAGGACTCATTGCTGCACTGGTTGGACCGGGAAGCCAGAGACCCACCCCCTGGGTGTCCGTCATGTGGAAGTTGTATAAGTGGAGGTGGAGGGCACACACAGCAAGTAGGGAGCAGCAGATAGAGGCAACAGGTTAGCCGTAGCCATAACAACACGATGAATGTTAAAAAACATTGCAATTAGTGAGTGAGGAGAGAAGCAGAATGAAGGCTATAACTCAATTACGTTTAGGAGGAAGTTCAAATCCATGCATGGAAAAAACACCGTTTTGCAAGGACACACGCAAACAGAAGCGTATGGATGCATAGGGATGGTTTCCCTTGTAGGGAGGGGACCAGGAGTCAGGGTACAGTCAGGGTTCCAGCAGGGAAGCAGGTGGCCTGTTAAGAGAATTTCAGATTCTCTTAAACCAAATTAAGAGAATTAAGAGTCCTGTTTACAGAGGTGTAGGAGGGTGTGGGGGAACCATCAGAGAGGTCAGAACCCAGAGTCAGTGGAAGGCGACCTGTGGCTTCAGCCAGCCTCAAGGGGAGAATACTCACTAGGGCTTAAGGGAGTCTGGTGAGGACAGGGTTTCCAGGAGAGCAGCAGTGGCCTCCCGCTGCCGAGGGACCTAGCTAGGCCTCGCTGACTCAGAGGGAGAGAATCAGGGACACCCTGACCTCCCTCCCCTCCCTGTCTGCTCCTCAGGTAGAGCTGCCATTGGCCTACCCAACAGAGCCAGGGAGGCATGGGAGCCATGCACCCAGGGCTGCTGTTGGACAGAAAGACAAGGGAAGAAGTGTGTTTGGGGGAGTGAATCTTCAGGGACAAATGTCAGCTACCTGATGAGTGAGCTCTGGAGAGAAAAGGAACGAGTCAATAAAACAAATAAATATAAACAAGACTAGAGGCCCAGTGCACAAATTCATGCACAGGATGGGGATGGGACCAAAATCTGCAGTCTAACGCCACTGAACCTCCTACCTGCCACTCCCGCCCGCTTATCCAGGCCTCACTGTGCCTGCTGTGGGCTCGTACCCAATCAGTCCTGATCAGGAGAGGCTTACACTGCAGCAGTGTTCGCCAGCCATGAGCCCTGTGTCTGGTGCTCTCCCAAGGGGAGTGGCCTGATGGATCAGGCTGGAGAGTGGTGGAGGGAGGGCTCCAGGGCGTGTCCAGCCCATCCCACTCAGTCCTGATCAGCCAGACCCCAGCAGCAAGCTAACCTACTGGTTGGAGCATCTGCCCCTAGGTGGTTAGTGCACATCAGAGTGACTGGTCAACCAGTTGACTCTCTGCCCCCCTGGTGGTCAGTGCACATCATAGCGGGCTGTTGAGCAGCCTTAGCATATCATTAGCATATTACACTTGGATTGGTTGTTTGGTTGTTCTGCCATTCAGTCTATTTGCATATTACCCTTTTATTATATAGGATGGGGCAGTGCTTGTGAGAAAAAAGGAAATAAAGACAGTTTCTTATTTAGAAAGAATCTGGGGGCCAACTGTATTTTGACATCCTGCATATTGTTGTGTGTATGTGTGTGTGTGTGTGTGTGTGTGTGTAAAACCAGATGAATTTGTTTTATACACTCACATGTGTGATACTTATAAAGCTGATGAGTTAGGCCCTAGCCAGTTTGGCTCAGTGGATAGAGTGTCAGCCTGTGGATCAAAGGGTCCTGGGTTGGATTCTGGTCAAGGGCACAGATCTTGGTTGCAGGCTCCTCCCTGGCCTAGGACCTGGTTGGGACTCATGCAGGAGCCAACTAATTGATGGGTTTCTCTCACATCTATGTTTCTATCTGTCTCTCCCTCTCGCTTACATTCTCCCTAAAAATCAATGGACAGATATCCTTGGGTGAGGATTAACAATAGATAAAAAAATAAAATTGCTGAGTTAGGCCACACATTATTGGAGGACAGACCACCCCCAGTGTCTCCCATAATAGTAAAGTTTTGGAAACATAACCTTTTAATATGCAAGTTTTATTTAGCCCTTTTGAGTGACAGTTAAATATATAGAATTTCTGAATCACACTTATATGGAATCCATGCAGACACACTAAACATCCCCGTAGGACTCTAGGGTTTAAGGGCCAGATTTAAATATTACTTTCTTGAATAAATGCATGGCTCTTGTGATGATCTAACCCAAGTCATCAATCTCCATAATGTGTCCCCTCTTCCAGCTCCAGCCTTTGACTAATCTAAATTTCTTCTAGTTTCTTTTATTATAGAGTATTAATGTTTAAAATGCCACAGTCTATAAGAGTGCAATTGATAGGACTCTGGAATATTCCATGTCTTCCTCCACTTGAATGATGAATCTTCCAAGAATGACTTGACCACAGTGTGAGCAAAAGATAGGCTCTTTTTAAAAATTATTTTTATCCCCTGCTTTGCCTCAAATTTGTGAGTCAGAATTCTCTCTCTCTCTCTCTTTATAAAATATATTTTATTGATTTTTTTACAGAGAAGAAGGGAGAGAGAGAAACATCAATGAGAGAAATATTGATCAGCTGCTTCCTGCATACTCCTTACTGGGGATGTGTGTGCAACCAAAGTACATGCCCTTGACCGGAATTGACCCTGGGACCCTTGAATCCACAGGCCGAAGCTCTATCCACTGAGCCAAACTGGTTAGGGCCAAAAAATGTCTCTTGCACGCAACACAGGTATTTGCTAAGTGAACCTCAGTGAAATCAAGGCTTTGAAATCAGGAGTGACTCTCCGTGGGCTCTGAAGCAATAACAAGGAAGGAGAGGGCTGCGTAAAATCAACAGGTTAAAGAAGTCTAGCTTTGTAAAAGGCTAGTTCGGCAGCCGATCAGTCAATGGTTCAGACAGACCAAATATACCGACTGAACATCCCACGAAGAAGGAAAGACTGTCTGAGGCCTAGAAACCACGCCACACAGATCTCAGGAGTGAAGGAAGCCTTGCAGAGGGATGCAGGGTCCACCAGATGCCCCAGGATGAGCTCTTTGGAGGCCAATCTGAGTAGGTTTGAGGGACAGAGACACTGGACAGGAGAGCAACTGCACAGAAATGCCAGGATTTCTGAGGCCACAACTGCAAGTCTGGGGCCCAAATAAAAATGGAAAGCAGGTTTTGGGGGAGCCTGCTGTACCCCCAGATTTGAGTGAGTGTCCCATCTCTGCTGGATGATACTCTAGCTAGGCTTAGGAAAAATCCTCCTTGCTCACAAATCTACCCAGCTCATTTGACTGATGCCTATTTCCTGCAAACTCCTATTCTACATGCTCTCTTTCCTCTCTGTTTTTTTAGCCCTTAAAGTTCACATGTCTTTCCACAGCAAGTTAGATTACTGTTTGAGATTTGAAATTTTTACCTAATAGAGAGCCACTGAAGATTAGATTGGGGCCCTGGCTGGTTTTGCTCAGTGGATAGAGCATCAGCCTGCCCCCTAAAGGGTCCCAGGTTCAATTCCAGTCAAGGACACATGCCTGGGTTGTGGACTCGATCCCGAGTAGAGGGCAGTGCAGGCAATCAGTGATTCCCTCTCATCATTGATGTTTCTCTCTCTTTCTCCCTCTCCCTTCCTCTCTGAAATTAATAAAAAGTATATTTAAGAACAAAGATTAGTTTGGGGAGGAGGGACACACCAAGAAGAGATCTGAGATGCAGGCTGGCCGGTGCGCGTGCCTGCAGTGGGGCTAATGGGCAATTTCTAGGCAATTGACTTCGCTCGTCTCCAGCACGGGTAATGGGCGCCTTCTTTTCGTCTAAGTGAGTCTGAGACATTTTCTTACCCTTTTCCAACCGAAGCGGGTTTAAGTGAGTAGTCATTTCAAAGATCAATTCTGAAATTGTTGTTGGTAAAAAGCAGCTGGTGTGGGTGGGAGATGGAGGGTGATGGTGGGAACAGAATTGGGTTTTTATGAAAAATGCCGCTGCCCACAGAAACAGAGCAGTTAGCAGGGGATGAGCGGTGGGTGTGGCCTGCGCATCACCTGGCCCTGGCGGGCAGGGCTCCAGAACCCACCTGTGCCTGTCCCTCTGCCCCTGTCAGCGCTGGGCACTGAGGGGACACCCGCTAACAGCTCCCCGACCCCCCACAAATATCTCAAAGTAGAAAACAAAAAGCAGACAACTGCTGGCCTCCCCCTTTAGAGTGGAGAGTTCTTTGAAGAAAGAACAAGGGGGAAACTCTACCTTGGACTCCTGTGCTTCTGGTCCCCCTCCCTGGCCTCCACGTTAGGGGAAAATACCCCTCAATTTGGTTAGGCCAACGGTCGGCAAACTGCGGCTCGTGAGTCACATGCAGCTCGCGAGCCGTAGTTTGCCGCTCTGTTGACTAATGACCACTGGTTAGGCCACTGTTGTTGGTACCCAGCCTCAGCCTCCTGCTAGGAGAAGTGTAGATGGCCTCACAGAGCTTTTTTAGGACACAGTCTGCGACAGGCTCACGTCAATGGCCGTGAAGTGGCCCCTTCAGTGAGCCAGCTGCCGGGCAGCTCTCCTCGCAGCGAGTGGAGAGGCTTCGAGCACCATCACGGCCTTTTTGGGTTCATGCTGAGCCGGTGTCAGTGGTGGCAATGGAGAGGTCAGCTCAGACCTTCCCCACCCAGCCAGAGAGCTCTGCTCCTGCACTCTGCCCCCGGGCTCTGAAGGGAAAAGGGGCATGGGGGTGAGAGGCCCATGTAACCAAGCTCAGATGCCGGTGTGGGGGGGTTTAAGGGGACGGGATGGGGGAGAGACAGGAGTGTCAGATGAACAATGGGATGGAGTACCACTCGCTGCTTTGCACTTCATTTTTGACTTGTATTTTGTAACTATGTCCAGTGTCTGTCTCACGAATAAGTGTTTTCTCATGATCATGTTACCTACATTATTATTACTTTGCAAACTCACCAGAAAGTATTTTTCCCACTGACTTTTAGAGAAAGTGGGAGGGAAGTGGGGGAGGAAGGAGGAGAAGGAAAGAAAGAGGGAGAGAGAGAGGAATATCAATGTGAGAGAGATACATCCATTGGTTGCCTCCAGCATGTGCCTCAACCAGGGCCAGGGACTGAACCTGCAACTGAGGTACATCCCCTTTATCCAGGAATCAAACCCGGGACCCTTTGGTCTGCGAGCAATGCTCTGAGCACCCCGGCCAGGGCTTACCTCTATTCCTTGATATAAATCCTATCTAATAAAAGAGTAATATGCAAACTGACTATCACCGCAACACATAAGATGGCCACCCCCATGTGTTCAAAGATGGCCATCCCCATGTGGACACAAGATGGCCGGCAGGGGAGGGCAATTGTGGACAATCAGGCCAGCAGGGAAGGGCAGTTGGGAAGGAGCAAGCCTGCAGGGAAGGCATTTAGTGGTGACTGGGCTGGCAAAGGAGGGCAGTTGGGGGCAACCGGGCCTGCAGGGGAGGACAGTTGTGGGGGACCCAAGCTGGCAGGGGATGGCAGTTGGGAGGAGACTAGGCCTGCAGGGGAGAGCAGTTAGGGGCAACCAGACTGGCAGGGGAGGGCAGTTAGGGGTAATCAGGTGGGCAGGAGAACAGTTAGGCATCAATCAGGCTGGCAGGGGAGTGGTTAGAGGGTGATCAGGCTGGCAGGCAGAAGCAGTTAGGGGCAATCAGGCAGGCAGGCAAGCAGTAGGGAGCCAGCAGTCCTGGATTGTGAGAGGGATGTCCAACTCACCAGTGGGATCAGGCCTAAATGGGCAGTTGGACATCCCTTGACAGGTCCCAGATTGGAGAGGGTGCAAGCTGGACTGAGGGACACACCTCCTCCCTGTGCACGAATTTTGTGCACTGGGACTCTAGTGATATACGGTATATTCTTACTGAGAGAGAGGCTTCTCCTTCCATGATGCCTCTTAAAGGAGAGGATAGGACCTAAGCCCTGGTTAGTGCCTGGTGCTGTGGGGAATGAGGGGAAATGAACGCCGGGCATGCAGGCAGAGGCCACCCTGCAGATCGAGTCCAGGCCAGCCCAGGACAGAAGGACATGGCATCGGACTGGCTGGCAGGTTCCTGCCCCGGCCAAGACCTCAGAACCTGATGCCAGCCTGTCTCTGCTGGCCTTCTGGGCCCGCATGGTGCCACGTGCTCTGGACTGCCCTGGGCTGCTTTTCCTGGGAAAGGACAGAAGCTGGCGCGCCCCCAAAACCCGGGCTGCCTCTTGGATCCGGTCCCTCCGACCGTGGAAGACAGCCGCACAGGGTCCTTTCAAGGCATTTGCGATGATTTAATTCAATCTGACAGATATTTAAAAAACCACTAACGGGAGACCTCAACCTCAGCTCCTGTCTATTTTTTTTCCTGCTTCGAAAGGTTTACCGCAAACCTAACTCCGCTATCGGCCCCAGAACCGTATTCGTCATGAGCAGCCCAGGGGGTAGCCCTCCCGTTCCCTGTGAATGAACCCGCCTCATCAGCTGAGCCGATGGGGCAGCCACCTGGGAGCCAGCTCAGGATGCCTGTGCACCTTTGGGCCGGCGTGCATTCAGGCTGACGTTCGATGGCACAGACGCTGCCACTCGGCCCCGGATGGCCCTTGTCAGAATAGGACAACCCAGAGCGTTTCTGGAATAGAGGCTCCCAAAACACCAGTGCTAGACGGGGTGCGAGTGGCTTTGGCACAGAACTGCTCCAAGGTGGCTGGGCCATGTCTGGTCCAGGGATAAACTGACCTCAGAACAAGACTATTTCTCTTTTCTTTTCTTTGTTATTGATTTCAGAGAGGAAGGGAGAGGAGGAGAGAGAGAAACATCCAGGATGAGAGAGAATCATGGATCAGCTCCTTCCAGCATGCCCCCTACTGGGGATCGAGCCCACAACTTGGGCATGTGCCCTGACAGTTCATAGGTTGACACTCAGCCACTGAGCCACACTGACCGGCAGAACCAGACCATTTCCACCCTTGATTCAGTTCGGGGCTGATAACATATTAACCAGGGAAATAAGCAGTAATAAACCTTTAAAAATATTTTTTTTTTAGATTTTCTTATGCGTAGCATTTTCTTACTACATAGACAAAATTACCCTATATTTTCCAAATGCCACGGTCTGTTTTGATCACTTAGCTGGATGCATCTGCGAGTGCTTTCACATTCATGGGTCCTCAGAACTCCCTTTTTAAAAACGGTGATTGTTGGATGATTAGGTTGTCGCCAGTTTTTCACGAGAATAAATAAAATGATGAAAGGCAGCTTTATGCATGCCAAGTCTTCTCTGTGTTTGCCTTTTAATGTTGTCCTGTAGATTTTTTTATATGTGGGAGCATTACATTTTAAGTGGTCGCACCTACCAATCTGTTCCTTCATCATTTCTACTCTTGGTGTCTGTCAGCTCCAGGGTTCTAGAGCCACCTCAGCTCAGGGACAAATGAGGGATGACACCCAACTGTTTTAACCTACCTGGTGGCTGGTGGCTGGGCCACCTGTCAGTGTATTCGCTGGCAGAGGTTCCTGTGTGGCCCCGGGATACGCTGGTTTCTTCTCTGGACTCTGATCGTTCTGTGAGTCAGCCCTGCATCATCAGGAAACGCGTTATCGATGTCACTCCACCTCCTTGTTCTTGGCACTGATGGAAAGCCACCATATTTGGAGCGTCTCTGCTAATTTCCTGATGGTCTTCCCTAGCTCCTGCCCCATGTCTGCTGGCACATTCCCACTGCCTTTATGGGGTGCGTGCCCTTCTGCGATCCCCTCGATGCGTTTGCTCTCTGAAGCGCTCTTTCTAGCAGAAGCTTTCATGTGACACGGAGCCAGGTGGGCGTTTTTATTCCGACATGCGTTGGGCTTGCTGAGGGGACTACGTGGACCCCAAACCATGTGCTGAGACCCAGCATCTCCATCCACCAGGGAGAACTGACTTCCCTAGCTGGGAACATTGCCAGGACATGTGTCCCGTATATCTCAGAGGACTAGGAGATGTCTTCTGTGGTCATTGTCCCGCGTGCAATCCTCTGGCCAAGCTTTGGCTGTGGGATAAAGTTGAAACCTCCCCGTTCATGTACAGAATTCTCCACGTCAGGCCCCCGTTGTTTTTATAAGCTACATCGCAAGCTTTTTCTCTCCTCTTATGGTCTGCACCCTGGCAACACCCCCCTTCCCAGCCCCATGAATCTGTCCCTCATGTTCTCTCTGCTTGGTCTACTCTCCCTTACCCCATAGAAGCTTCTGTCATGACATGTCCCATGGTATCCTTGATGCTGAAGGTCCTTTTCCTTTACTAGGTCATGATATTCACAATATACACTGAGTGGCCAGATGATGATTATCTCTGAACACATAATCTGGCCACTCAGTGTATATCCTCTAAAATAAAAGGCTAATATGCAAATTGTCCCCTCGACCAGGAGTTTGATCAACAGGCCAGCTGGCCAACCGCCCATGTCCCCTTCCCCTGGCCAGGCTGGCAGGACCCCACCCATGCACAAATTCATGCACTGGGCCTCTAACATATATATATATATATATATATGTATTTTAGAAAGAGTAATGTGCAAACTGACCATACCTCTGCTACACCCACAAGCCACACCCACCATCCAATCAGGAGCGAGTATGCAAATTAACCCAACTAAGATGGTTATGGCCATGGAGAGAGCAGGAGGCTTGGGTTTCCCTGTCAATGGAGGAAGCCAAGCTTTCCACCTGCCCTGGCCTGCCTTGGCCTCCCCTTAAGGCTACAAAGTTTCAATTATAGAAGATAAATAAATTCCCCCCAAAATGACTGTGGCCAGGGAGCTGGAGAGAGCAGGAGGCTTGGGTTGACCCCAGCAATGGAGGAAGCCAAGCTTCTTGGCCTGCCTTGGCCTCCACTGAAGGCTATAGTTTCAATTATAGAAGATAAATAAATTCCAACACCAATGGCTGCTGCCATGGAGCAAGCAGGAGGCTTGCCTATGCTCAAGGCTACAAAGTTTCAATTGTAGAAGATAAATAAATCCCAGAGACCAGGGCCTCCACTTGGGTCGCCGGGGGGCATGGCCAGCCTGCAAGCCACCACAGGCCAGCCCGTGCCACAAGGGAAACTCCCTGATCTGGGACTCTCTTCAGGGCAAAATAGCCAGCCCCTACCAGTGCACCAGGCCTCTATCCTAACTAATAAAAGAGTAATATGTAAATTGACCATCACTCAACACACAAAATGTCTGCACCCATGAGGTCAAAGATGGCTGCCCCCATGTGACACAAGATGGCCGCGACAAGAGAGGGAAATTGGGAGGGACCAGGTCTGCAATGGAGGGCAAGTTGGGGGCAATCAAGCCTGCAGGAGAGGGCAGTTGGGGCAGTCAGGCTGGCAGGGGAGCAGTTAGATATCAATCAGGTTGTCAGAGAAGTGGTTAGGGGGTGATGAAGCTGGCAGGCAGAAGCAGTTAGGGGAAAAAAGGCAAGCAGTTGTCAGCCAGCAGTCCTGGATTGTGAGAGGGATGTCTGACTGCCCATTTAGGCCTGGTTCTATCTGGATTGGGCCTAAACAGGCAGTCGGACATTCCTCAAGGGGTCCCAGGGGTCCCAGATTGGAGAGGGTGCAGACTGGGCTGAAGAACACCTCCACCCCCTGCACAAATTTCGTGCACCAGGCCTCTAGTGTGTGTGTGTATTTGTGTGTGTGTGTATGTATATACATATACATATATATATGCATACATATGTGCACTGGGCTTCTAGTGTGTGTGTGTGTGTGTGTGTGTGTGTGTGTGTGTGTGTATCTATATACTGACTGGCCAGATTATTATGCTTTAAGAGATCCTAATAATCTGGCCACTCAGTGTGTTTTTAAAAAAGAAAATGAACTCAAATGCACAAGCTCTTTTCAAGGCTCCGCTCACAGTCTATCTGCTTACATTTTATCGTTTTTAGCTTCTAAGAGACCTGTGCTCCTACCTGTTTCAGGTCCTTGTCGCCACCCATGTTGTATGTCTCTGACACTCTAAGCCAAGCATGCCAAACTCACAGGCTCACACGGGCCAAATAAACAAGTTTAAGTTCATGTGGAACACAAAAGCTTCAATTTTCATGGGAACGTGGGTTTATTTCAATAGACACGCTGAATACAAAGGGCTGAAATAAACGAGTCATCATTAACATAAACAAAACATTGTAATAAAAATTAATGTTTTTTCTTAAACATTCACTTACCAGACACTGAATAACTGCACAAATTAATAAGCGTAATGCAAATAAACCTATTTTTCTTGTTCTCCGAAAGAGAAATATTTCCTATTGCGCACACCAAACAAGTCAGTACAAGACGAATGACGTGGCCATCGGCTACTAAAATACTCGCTGCTGGTATTAGTGGAGGGAAATGGTGCGCCTGTGGGTAAGGCATGTAAGGGAAATGAATGCAGCACGATTATAGTCATCAGTCATTAGCGAATGTTGTAGTTCGTTATTAATAATTATGTATAACAGGAGATTGTAAAAATTAAGTCACAAAATTTTTATTAAAACATTTCTTGCCCTAACTGATTGGCTAGTTAGTGGATAGAGCATCGGCCTGCGGACTGAAAGGTCCCAGATTCGATTCCAGTCAAGGGCATATACCTTGGTTGTGGGCACATTCCACAGCAAGAGGTGTGCAGGAGGCAGCTGATGGATGTTTCTAACTCTCTATCCCTCTCCCTTCCTCTCTGTAACATATCAATAAAATATATTTAAAAAAACCCACATTTCTTACATACCATTATATTGGCTGGGCTGCAAAAATATTCATTGTAGGCCACATGCAGCCCCCAGGCCGCGAGTTTGACATGCTTGCTCTAGGCCAGTGGTCGGCAAACTCATTAGTCCACAGAGCCAAATATCAACAGGACGACGATGGAAATTTCTTTGGAGAGCCACATTTTTTTACACTTAAACTTCTAACACCTCTTCTTCAAAACAGACTTGCGCAGGCCGTAGTATTTTAAAAAAGAAGAGCCACACTCAGGAGGCCAAAGGGCCGCATGTGTCTCGAGAGCCACAGTTTGCCGACCACGGCTCTAGGCCACGGTTTCTTCTCAAGCTGGAATCTACTGACGTGGTGGGCTGGCAAAGTCTTGTCTGTGGAGGGCTGTGCTGTGTGCTCTGTGCTCTGTGCTCTGTAATATTGACTAGCATTCATGGCCTTTACCCACTAGGTACCACACATTCCCCACCTCCGAGGTGACCATGGACATGTCTCTGGACGTTGCCAATTGTCCCCGGGGGCCCACGTTATCTCCAGTGGATAACCACTGATCCAGGCTGTCCAGTTGGTAGCAAATCCCTTATTCAGGGAGTAGGAGGGGTTATCGATTCCCTGAATCGGTTCCCTGAATCGTGGATGGAAATGTGCTCTCCCAACCAAGGGCTTCCCTCACTGGCCAGGGCTTTTTACAAGGACTTTAAATGCCTCTTGTTGAGATTATGACCCACCCATCCGTGGCTGGAGGGAAGGTGATGGACAGTCCATTTCCTCGGCAGGGCTGTCTTCTGCTGCCAGTTTCCTCACAGCAGCATCGCGGTATGGTGGCACTGGCACCCTCAGTGTCCTTGTACAGCAGAAGCAAGCCGTGAATGAGCACCGGCCTCTGGCACTTGCCGCTGGGAGAGACAGCGTTCATGCGAAGAAAAGCACGTTTATCTGCATATTCTGCAGCCAGGCCGCTCTTTGAATGGATCAATAGTTGTAAAAATGGCGATAAATAGGAGGACAAACAAGAATATTGCCGTCAGTTATGAAACTCGAGGAAAGTCAAGAGGCTATTGATTATGAAATAGAAATGGGAATCTTTCTTTTAATGAGCTGTCTTGCATGATTTCTGTCTTTAATCTATTGAGCACTTAATTTTTTCTTTGCACTTGAAAAATTGCACAGCTAATCTACTTTCAGTGAAGGAAAATTAAGAAGTCCAAATGAAAAAAAAAAAAAGGACAATATCATAAAATAACCACTACAGGCAACTACTCTTATCACCTGTACATCTTTTTATTTTATTTTTACTTTTTTAAATATATTTTATAGATTTTTACAGACAGGAAGAGAGACAGATAGAAAGTCAGAAACATCGATGAGAGAGAGACATTGATCAGCCGCCTCCTGCACACCCCACAGTGGAGATGTGCCCGCAAGCAAGGTACATGCCCCCGACCGGAATCGAACCTGGGACCTTTCAGTCTGCAAGCTGACGCTCTATCCACTGAGCCAAACCGGTCTCGGCTTTTTTTTTTTTAAACTGTACATCTTTTTAAATACCCTTTTATCTGGATCCATATGTCCATCTATCTTTTTAAAACAAATTGAGGTCATGTTATATACAAGCATGGAGGCTTGAAGAGACTGACATACCTAGATGTGGGCTTGGGGGGACGAGAAGAGATGAACCAAAAAACTCATCTACTTACATGCAGAGCCCATGGACACAGGCAATCGGGCGGTGAAGACTTGGGGTGGGGGATGGGGAGAGGCTAGGAAGCGGGGAGAAATGGGAGACACCTGTAATACTCTCAAAAATAATATATATTTTATTACTCAGTGGCCAGGTTATCATGCCCACCCCATCAGTACTTCGTTGGGCCTCCTTTTGCCTTCAATACTGTGCCATTCTTCTTGGCACTGACTCCAAGAGATGCTGAAAGGTGATGCGAGGAATCCGACACCAGGCCTGATGGACAGCACTGTCCAGCTCTGTGAGATTGGATGGTGTGGAACCAGCTGCCTGAGGGCTCTTTGCACTTCGTCCCACACATGCTCAGTCGGATGGAGATCTGGGGATGTGGGGCCACCTAAGCAAAGCAAAGTCTCCCTCATGTTTTGGAAACCTCTCCTGCACAATACAAGCACCGTGGCCTGGCGCACTGTCTTGTCGGAAGAAGCATCTCCATTGGGATACGCCATCAACATGATCGGATGAACTTGATCAGCAACGATACTTAGGTATGTTGTGCTCTTCAGACGTTGTTCCACACGAATTAAAGGGCCCAAATCATGCCAGGACAACATGCCCCCAAACCATCACACTGCCCCCACCAGCTTGAAGGGTTGTACTCATGCATGTGGGGTGCATGCTTTCATACTGTTTCCGTGAAATTCTCACTCTGCCATCGGCATGATGCACTGGAAACGTGACTCATCGGACCACGTGACTTTTTTCCAATGCTCAACTGTCCCATCCTTGTGTTTGCGTGCGAATTGGAGACGTTTTATCTTGGTAATTGCCGACAGCAAAGGTGTTCGAACAGGCCTTCGGCTTCCATATCCCATACGATGCAGTGTCCGGCTAATTTGCCTACAAACGTCAGGTGCTCATAATAATCTGGCTGCTCAGTGTATATACTAGAGGCTCAGTGCATGGATTCATGCACATTGGAAGGAAATTAGTTAGAAGGTGGCTGGTGGGGTGGGACTGGACAAGGCACGCCAGAGACATCCGGGAGCCAACCTCCCAAGGTCCCTCCCCAGCCAACCACACCTGGGGCAGCACTGGCACTTGAAGGGCATCTACAGAGTAAGTGAGGTGCCTCCAGCAGGTGGGATCCCTGGGCCTGGCCAGCTCTCTGAGGGCTCCCAGAGTGCAAGAGGGCACTCTGCAAAGTTGCTGTTGCTCAGCAGCTCCTGCAGCTGCCCCCTGGTGGTCAGTGCATGTCAGACTACCGGCTGGTTGGCCAGTTGCTTGGGCTTTTATATATATATATAGATAGATTAAAAAAAATAGTACCAACATATCACTGCAAAACACTGCTGAGCATCACTTAAAATTTGTGGTCGATAGTTATTAAACCGAATGCTTGTGCTCCCCACCTGGTCCCCTATAAAAATTCCGATGTTGAAGCCCTACCACCCCAATATGGTGGTGCTGGAAGGCGGGGTCTTTGGGAGGTGCTTAGGTGTAGATGAGGTCTCAAAGGGGGAGTCCCACGATGGGGTCAGTACCCGTATAAGAAGGAGAGACCATATAGCTTCGTGTCTCCTCCACACACGATGGCTTAGTCAGAGACAGCTGTCTCCAGGCCAGAGACAGGGTTCCCACCAGGGGCAGAATCTGCCAGCCCTTTTCTTGGTTTTCTGACCCTGAAATAAATGAGAGGTCAACACCGCCCATGGCATTGTGTTAGAGCAGCCCAAGCCAACTATGAATGAGGTTCCGCCCACCCCCAATTATATTTTCTAATCGACTCACTGGCATCACCTGGAGGTTAAGTTCCCCACTTTTCCCATGTCACCAGCTGCTCCCTGTGGATGTCGGGGAACCTGCAGGGCGCGGGTTTCTATTATTTTTTTTCTATTGTTTTTCTAAGAGAGGCCTGAAGTACTAGAACAAAGGAAGGCTTCTCCGAGACAGACTTTTCCTTTCACCCATGAAATATTTATGATGACGCGTTGCCTAGCAATGGTCACCAGATCTGCCTGCACAGAGGAGAAGGGAACTCATGGGGGGCGGGGGGATTTATCCTGGGAGACGCAGCCCTGAGCAGAATGGCTGAGGAACACAGACTCTGCTTCCCGCCCGGTGTCGGGCGAAGACAGCAGGTCCGGGTCCGGGGGAAGCCGTCGTGTTGGCCGGAATCTTGAACGGCTGGGGAGATGGGAACAGGAGGGAGGCTTTCGGGGGATGACAAGGAAGCAGGTTGCCAGGGAGCACGGTCTGTCATGTAGCAGAATGTTTCATGTCCCGTCAATGCCCAGCGACGCCTGTCCCGACAGCACTGTCCTTGTCCCTGCCTGTGAGCCCAGGTCCGGCTGTCAAGCTGCTGGGCTCGTTAAGGTAACGCAGGCCGCCCGGGGGCAGGGCCCCGAGTTAAGCACCCATTCCTTTCAGGTGTGCTGGCCTGCGGGCCTCAGAGCAGCCCCCGAAGCAAGGGGCCGAGTTGGAAGCCCCTTTGAATAGGATCAGGCCGGGTACCGTTCTTTTAGGGACGGCGTGTTCACTCCGCACACGTTCACCAAAGTCGCTTTTCCCGCCCCAGGTGTTAGCATCAAACCACACAATGCCAGCATGGAAAGCTGTGGAAATCACCCCCACAGCCCAACTCTCTGTCTCTCTCTCTCTTTAAAATTCTCACCCAATGATATTAAAAAAACTTATTTTAGAGAGGGGGAAGAGAGAGAGAGAGAGAGGGAAAAGGAGAGGGAGAGGGAGAGAGAGAGAAACATCAATATAAGAAACATCGGTCAATTGCTTCCCCGTATGCACCTGGACCAGGGATTAAACCTGAAACCCAGGTATGAGTTCTGACTGGGAATGGAACCCCCAACCAGAGTTACAGAATCTTCTTTCTTTAAAAACAAACAAACATATGTTTTATTGATTTCAGAGAGGAAGGCAGAGGGAGAGAGAGACATAGAAACCTCCATGATGAGAGAGAATCACTGACCAGCTGCCTCCTGCACGCCCCCCACTGGGGACAGAGCTCGCAACCGGGCATGTGCCCTGCACCGGAATTGAACCCGGGACCTTCAGGCCGCAGGCCGATGCTCCATCCACTGAGCCAAGCAGCCAGGGCCGGAGTTAGAGTTTTCCGCGGTGCCATCTGACTGAGCCACCTGGCCAAGGTGCGAGCTTCTCTCTCTTCTTTCCGCCTCCTTTCTGTTTTCAGCTGACTTCTGTCACCCCAACCCCTGGCGATAACACTTTCCCTTCTTCCCACAAACCCCATGTTTGGAAACTAGAACCAGCACACCAAACACATGTCATCCCAGGCAAAAGCAAAAAAAAAACAAAAACAAAAACAAAAAAACACAAAAAAACACGCGACCCTTCATCCACACGGGTGAGGGGGCTGTTTCCACCGGCGTTTCTCGATATTGAAAGCAGCTGGCGGGTTCATGCTTTCGCTGCGGATGCCCAGGAACAGCGCATCCCAAGTTGAAAACTGCTCATTCATCCAGCTACTTTTTTTTCCGGAGAAGAAAACCTTTCAGAACCTTCCAGCTCACACATGGTACCTAAGAGGGCCCAGCTGTGCTCACCGAGGAAGCCTCCAGCCTCCAATACATGCTGACCCAGAGAGGACTTAGCTGCTGGGGTTGGGGAGGTCATCCCCCCGCAGTGTCAGCTGAGGGAGAGGCCACAAACGCTCCCGAGCACCAGGGAGCGGGCCCGGCCTCTTCTCCACCTGCACCCTATTCCCGGCTGACGGGCGGGAGGAGCTCCGGGCCGAAAGGAAGAGGGAACAGCTGGGCTCTGAGAGGAGCGGAGGGAACGTGCGGTGTATAAAAGCCGCTCTGAGCAGGGCGGCCGCCTGCCCGTGCCCGTGACTGTGACTGTGAGCGGGGAGCGAGCATTTCAGCAGGTCGACAGACACAGGGTAAGCATCGTCCTCTCTGGAGGTCCCGTCACTGCAAACGGGGCCCCAGGAGACGTGGGTCTGGCCAGGTAGGAAGCAGGTGACCCAGGAGGGAAGGGGGAGATGGGGCACCCCTGAAGGAGGGTGGCTGGCGGTGCCGCGCAGGAGTGGGGCGGGGTTCGGGGAGGCGCCCTGACTTCAGGGGAGCCAGGAATGCAGGCCTCCGTGCAGTCCTGCAGTCGCCTGACCTTTGCATTCTGGCCGCTCGTTCAAACGTTCTCCGCCCCGTGTCTGGGAGGGAGGGGCGGCTGGCAGCACTCGGCCCCAGGAAGAGGGGGGCCGCAGTGAACCTCTGCCCCATGGTGTTTGGGAGGTTTCCGGCTTTCACTCGCTAATCACTGCCACCTGGGTGGGTCTCTGTGAGGGTTGTACCAACCTGGGACCTTGCAACCTGGGCATGTGCCCTGCATCGGAAACGAACCCGGGACCCTGCGGTCCCAGGCCGATGCTCTATCCGCTGAGCCAAAGCAGCCAGCGCCGGAGTTACAGAGTTGACAAACCCAAGGAACTCGGTTCGGGGAGTCACTGTTCTTTCTTAAAAACAAAATAAATAAATATTGACTTTAGAGAGGAAAGAGAGAGGGAGGGAGGGAGAGAGACAGGGAGATGGAGAGAAAAAGAGAGAGAAACATCAATGATGAGACAGAATCATGTATCTGCCGCCTCCTGCACGCCCCGCACCTGGGATCGAGCCTGCAACCCGGGCCTGTGCCCTGATGGGGAATGGAACTATGACTTCCTGGTTCAAGGGCTGATGCTCAACCACTGAGCCACACTGTTCTTTGTGAGTTTCGAAGTTCATCTCCTCTCGGCCCTCGGTCCTCGTCTGCCCGGCTTGCTTGCCCCAGTAGCAGCTTGAGGCCCGGGGCCTCCACACTCTGAAATGGGACCGGCAGCCGAGAGGCTGCGCAGAAGCAGGGGCAGCGTGCCAGGCTGTGACAGACCCTCCGGGGTGAGGGAGCACCCAGCGATCGATGGATGTGGGGTCCTCTCCGAGAGCTGAGGTCACGAGATGGTTCCAGGAGGTTAAACGGCTTGTCTGTCGCTGAGCCCAGGACAAACTCTGATCCCTCCACTCTGCCAGCTGCAGGAGGCTTCTAAAAATAGCTCTGGGCGGGACTCCCCTTGCTTGGTGGCCTGACAAGTTAACAGCCCCCAGAGGCAGGCCCCGCTGCTCAGCGGGAGGCGTCTGTCCCTGGGCAGCGTTTTCGTCTTGACATCTGTCACCTGCCCCAAGGCAGCCGAGAGCTGATGGACATTTGCTTTAGTCTGAGCGAAGGGCCAGCCAGCCAGGCTCAAACATCCGTGACATCACCACACAACTTCCTCTATTTGTGATCTGGGCCTTAATAGACAGAGACCACACTTTCTTTTTGTTTGTTTTTTTTTAATGTTTTTTTTATTGATTGCAAGAGAGGAATGGAGAGGGAGAGGGAGAGAGAGAGAAACATCATCGATGAGGAGAATCATGGATGGGCTGCTTCTTGCATGCCCCACCTTGGGGATTGAGCCCGCAACCTGGGCATGTGCCCTGACAGGGAGTTGAACCGTGACCTTCTTAGTTCATAGGCTGATGCTCAACCACTGAGCCACACTGGCCAGGCAGGAGAGACTGCACTTTCATGTCATCCCCTGAAAATAAGATCTGCAAGAACATTCTGTTTTCTGAATGTTGGGGCAGCTTTGGGGATGGGGTGCAGAGCGCTTCTGGGTAAAACCTGAGTAGAAGGATAAAGAAGACCCTTTACGTTGATATTGTATAATATTCAGTGGGAAAACATGCAAACTGTATTGCACACTCATCTGCCCCATCTCCCTGTTAAGGGGTGGAATGAAACCCAGTAAAATATTAAAGTGAATATGGATAGATTTTAGATGCTCTTTGCTTATTTGCCAGACAACCCACAGACAGCGGGTACTACATGAACACACTACAACCACATTTGTCACAATTGATCTTAAGTGGCATTTTTCGCTGTGTGTTGAAAATTCGGGCTGAAATGTTACTAAGCGTTCTAAAGTGGCCTTAAGTGCTGTTCTACTGAGGATACCGTAACTAGGAACTTTAGATCATAATGGATATGATATTCTTTATTTTTATTTTAACACAGGGGATTTAATAAGGAAAAATTGGTGACCAAAATGTTGGCCAGGGAAGAAGAGAAGACTAAGAACATTGCAAAGTCAGGCCTGAAGCAAGAAGAGAGAGGAAGATGGATGTGTCCCTGTCACAGGTAAGTCCTGTTTCCGGTACCTGACCATCACTTCAGAGAGCATCGTGCAGCCTCTGGCTTCTCCCCATCCAGACACCACACACCAGCTCTTCAAAGTACACACAAGTTCTCTGAATCACCAGCAATAGTTCTGCAATAACTGAAGAAAGCTTTTAAAATATGTATGCCTATTTGTCTACTTAAAGAAATAATGTTATATATAGAAAACATTTAGGCATAAAGAGGCTCATTGCAATGTTATTTATAAGAGTAAAACCAACTTAAATTCTTTTTTAAATTTATTGATTAAGCTGTTACATAGGTGTCCTTATTCCCCCATTACTCCTCCCATCCCCCCCACTCATGCTCTCACCCCCCTGATGTTTGTGTCCATTGGTTAGGCTTATGTGCCTGCATACAAGTCCTTTGGTTGATCTCTCCCCCTTACTCCCGCCCTCCCCTACCTCCCCTCTGAGGTTTGATGGTTTGATCGTTAAATTCTTAATGAAGAGATTTTAAAGTAAGAATAGAAATCATTAAAATTATAACCATAAAAATTTTTAGTAAAGTGGAAAATGCTTATGTCTTAATGTTAAAAACTTTAAAAAAGCCACAAAATTGAGCCAACAAAATCGCAGACAAGTATAATCACACTCAGACATAAGTAGTATTCACACCTAGAATTGTGGCGAGGATTAAATGAAGTAGCGTACCTGTGCCCGTACTGAAGTACTGGACACACCGTGGCATCTGGTAAATGTTCTCTATCAGTGTTTAGACATGGGTGAATGTGTATGTAGTAAAAATAAAATAAAAAACGAAAAGGGAGGGTTAGGCAATAATTGGAGCTATGACTGATTTGCAGAAGGGTTTGTCTACTTGTCTGTTTTCTTCAAATACAGTGAAGCCGTATTTCATTAACGATAATCATAAAAGGGCAATATGCTAAAGTCAGGCCCTTCTCTTTCCTGTGACGTTTCCCCACTGCGGGCTTCTGCACATAAACCGGGAGGCCAGGGCTCAGTAAAAAGCGTTGGCGTTTCACCGTATGGAGGGGCACGTTCCATTAAATGATCCTGTCCCACTGGGGGTTGAAGACATCCAGAGCGAGTCTGTTGTACTTTTTATTTATTTATTTAAAAAAATATCTTTTTATTGATTTCAGAGAGGAAGGGAGAAGGAGAGAAAGAAAGGGATGTTTCTATGATGAGAGCAAATCATTGATGGGCTGCCTCCTGCACGCCCCCCTCCTGGGGATGGAGCCTACAACCTGGGCATGTGCTCTGACCAGGAATCGAACCTGGACCTCTTATTCATAGGTTGATGCTCAACTACTAAGGCCGGGCAAGGGAGGTACCACTGTAAATCGGCTCCTGCCCCAGGCTTTCAGGGGCCAAGAAAAATCTTAGTGCTGGAAGCTGCGTGCTTACCAGGTGGGCAAAAACGGAGGTCCTGGCCACGCCCCTCTCCTGCCCTGGAGGTGAAGATGGCACTGGGGGGAAGGGCAGGGGGAGGGCTCTGCTCTGGGCCCCGGAGGCGTGCTCAGCTGCGTGTCCACAGCAGAGAGCCCTCGGGTGGGTCACGGGAACACAGTCAGTTGCCGTTTGGAGTCGGGGCTGAGGAACTCATTCCCGGCCTTGTTGCAAGCTGAACATGGACACGGTTTAACCTTTAACCTGTGGCTGCGTGACACTCTCCCCGGGCTGAGCACTCGCTGGGAGTTAAACCCTCCATGGCCCCCAGCGTGAGCTCGGATGGCCTCGTGGCTGGTGGCCTCCAGAGGAAGATGCAATCTCTAGCGCTGGGGCCCAGCGAACCCGGTTCTGACCCTGAACTTGTAAAAATCCTGCTCCTCTTCTCAGAATCCAGGCGCTTCGACAACGTGCGTGTGCTGGTCAGCTCAAAGCAGGCTGGGCAAATAGTTGAAAACTCAAACCTCATCCCCCTTCCTCTCTATAAAAAAATCAATAAATATTTAAAAATGCCCTAACCGGTTTGGCTCAGTGGATAGAGCATCAGCCTGCAGACGGAAAGATCCCAGGTTCAATGCCGATCAAGAGCGTGTACCTTGGTTGCGGGCACATTCCCAGTAGGAGGCGTGCAGGAGAGGCAGCTGATCGATGTCTCTCTCTCATTGATGTTTCTAACTATCTCTCTCCCTTCCTCTCTGTAAAAATCAATAATATATATATATATATATGTGTGTGTGTGTGTGTGTGTGTGTGTGTGTGTGTGTGTGTGTGTAATATATAAAAGAAAAAAAAAGAAAACTCAAACCTCTACCTGGACCTCCGGCAGGGTGGTCTAAGGTTAATTATCCATCATGCTACTGTTCTGGCTTCGTCTTCGCTGCAGTCTTGCTGTGTGATGCTTGGCCACTCAGCCTTCCTGGGCCTTCTAAGATGAGACAGGTGGATGGAAGGAATGGTCTAGCTCTGTGGTCAGCAAACTACGGCTCACGAGCCACATGTGGCTCTTTGGCCCCTGGAGTGTGGCTCTTCCATAAAATACCACGGCCTGGGTGAGTCTATTTTGAAGAAGTAGCATTAGAAGAAGTTTAAGTTTAAAAATTTGTCTCTCAAAAGAAATTTCAATAGTTGTCCTGTTGATATTTGGCTCTGTTGGCTAATGAGTTTGTCGACAACTGGACTGGCTCAAACTTTGAGGACTATTATTTTAGGCAGATAACTAAGAGCTCCCACTTTCTTCTTAATATTTGGGCTCAGACACTTGGGGGTCATAATCCATGAACTATCCCTTACCACAGTCCCTTAGCTTTGAGGTCCCTTTAAAAAATGTTGTTATTGATTTCAGAGAGACAAAGGAAGAGGGATAGAGAGAGAGAGAGAAACATCAATGATGAGAGAGAGAATCATGGATCAGCTGCCTCCTATATGCCCCCTACTGAGGATAGAGCCTGCAACTGGGCATGTGCCCTGACTGGGAATTGAACCCTGACCTCCTGGTTCGTGGGCTGATGCTCAACCACTGAGCCACACCTGCTGGGCTGAGGTCCCTTTTTATTTCTGAAATTGTCTTTTAATTGTTTCATAATTTTTTTTTATAACCCTTTCCTGCAGTCTGTGCTTATCAGGGAAAGAGAACTCCCATGTCTTCCCGATCTACCGGAGTCCTCCAAGCCTTCTGCTCATCGCTTTTGTCATTTGAATAAAAGGGAAGAAAAGTCTTTCTTCCAATCTGTCCACAGACTTCATCTTCCCTGCGATAATTTAAATGGTGTTTTCAACGGGTGTTGTTAAGACAAAGGTTTTTATAACCATGTTGTTATGTGGTTAAGACAGGTCTAAAAAAGAACACCATATTTGTGAGTTCTCTTTGTTATGTTTGGAGCATAAAGGAGGCTGGCTAGGTGTAGGGGTTTAGAATCAGACACGGTCCAAATCTTAGCTGTAGAGACTCCCTGGCCAGATGACCAGGAACTTTGGAATGTAAGCACTTGAAGAGCAGGCATTTGCTCTCCACTTAATACCCTGCTCCCAGCACAAAAGAAGCCCATAATACATATTTGTGGAATGGATGAATACGTAAATAATTTGAACCTTCTGAGCCTTCAGGTCCTTAACTATGTATAAAAAAGCCAAAGCGACCATTCGACCGGTAGCTATGCCGTGCACTGACCACCCGGGGCAGACGCTCAGCGCATAAGCATGGAAACATGGAACAGACTGATGATCTCAGAGGGAAAGGGGAGAGAAAAGAGGGGGGGGAAGAGATGAACCGAAGATCTTATATACATACTAGGGTCTCTCAGCCTGGCCTGCACGGATCAGGCCCAAACCAGCAGTCCAACATGCCCCGAGGGGTCCTGGATTGTGAGAGGGTGCAGGCTAGGCTGAGGAATTCGTGCACTGGGCCTCTATTTAAAATAAGAGCGACACTGCAAATGGTTAGGTTGTGTGCAGCTCAGGTGGTGTGGATAGTATATAAAGTACCAGGTACATTATCAGCGCTGAAAATATTACTTCTGTGGTTCTAGAAAAGGGAGGACCCTAGTCTGACTGGCGGTGGTCAGTGTGGGCCGCGAGAGACGTGATAAGTAGGCTTTTCTATGGCTGCTTATTCGCTCGCTGAGTTTCCCAGTCATTCAGATAGCTCTGTTCGCCTTCGCCCATCTTCCAATTTATCTACATCTTTTGGCTAAGAAGGTGTCAGAACGGATGCGGTTCTCATGGCTCCGGGCGCAAAGCTCTTAAACCCCCGTCCATCAGGCAGTGCCCTTTCAAACCCCCTTCCCTCATAATCGGCGTGTGTTTTCCTTGTCACCCTTCGCTTTACAAGGCAGCATCTTGCTTGCAGTCTGCTGTCATCTGCGGCTTTGCCTCGGCATCCTTCAAAGGCTGTATAAAGGTCAGTTTGGAATCACATCTTGCCCACCCTCCCTCCTTCCCTTTCCCCTGCAACTTAAGGCCAAGGCTGAGTTCATTTGTTATCCTCCACTGACTTCCAAGTGGATGGGTAGCTCTGCTGTTTGCCTTGCTTAAAAAAATACATATGCTGAGTGGCCAGATGATGATGATCTCTGAACACATAATAATCTGGCCACTCAGTGTATATCCTGTATAATAAAAGGCTAATATGCAAATTGTCCCCTCAACCAGGAGTTTGACCAGCAGGCAGGCCAGCCAACTGCCCATGTCCCCTCTCCCTGGCCAGGCTGGCCAGACCCCACCCATGCACAAATTCATGCACCAG
>JAAGEH010000243.1:3569614-3607357 GCA_011751065.1 Lasiurus cinereus | reverse complement strand
ATATATATTGAGTGGCCAGATTATTATGCATTCAGAGATCATCTGGCCACTCATTGTATATATAATTTTCAAATCACTGTGTGATTTCAAATTGTTTTTGTTATTTATTGAGTTGACTGGGGTGACGTTGGTCCATAGAACAAATAGGTGTCAGGTGTGGGTTTCTGAGTTATAAGATCTGTACATTGCACTGTGTGCCCACCCCCCCAAAGTCAAACCCTCTCCTGTCTCCTTATATTAGGACCCCCTTCTTAGAAATCCTTGGCAAGGAGAGTTTATTTGGTTTAGCTTTTTTAACCTATGTGATTTTCAACTTAACACTCCAGGGATTCTTTAATCCGTATGGCTGGAGGTCATCTACAGCAGCGGTTGCCAACCTTTCGGACCTCACGGACCACCCGTTGGCGACCGCTGATCTAGAGTGTTTCATAGGGTGGGAGCTTCTTCAAGCAGAGCCTCGAAGGAGATGGAAGAGTTGAACATGCAGGAGGGAATTCTAGATGGAGCACAGGTAGCCTTAAGCATGGTGTCCTTTTGCCCTTCGCTGGCACTGTGGTTGGGTGGGTTTCTGTTGTGTTGGACTAGTCTCCGGACAGGGCAGGGCAGAAAGGTGCATTAGGGGGTCCAGTGGAGAAGATGACCCAGGACAGGGCAGCTAGCACAGTGCATAAAATACAGCAAGGCTCAGTGGTTGAGTGTGACCTATGAACCAGGAAGTCATGGTTCAATTCCTGGTCAGGGCACATGCCAGGGCTGAGGGCTTGATCCCCAGAAAGGGGGCATGCAGGGGCAGGCGATCCATGATTTCTCTCTCATCATTGCTGTTTCTAACTCTCTCTTTCTCTTTCCCTTCTTCTCTGAAATCAATAAAAAAAAAAAAGTTTTTTTTTTTAAATCCAGCCTCCATACAAGAGCAAAACTAACTATGAATAAAGGGAAACTTCTGAACTTGAAGTATATCTAGCAGAAAATAAAAGCAAAAATTGCACCTATTTATGAAACACTAGAGGCCCGGTGCACAGATTTGTGTACCAGAGGGGTCCCTCAGCCTGGCCTGCACCCTCTCGCAATCCGGGACCCCTTGGGGGATGTTGGACTGCTGGTTTTGGCCTGGTCCCCACAGGCTAGGCCGAGGGATCTGTACTGGGCCTCTTTTATGCATATGAAGTCTTCCCGCCCTGGCCCGTTCCACCTTCCCTCTGAAGATTCATCTGTCTATTCCATGTTTCCATGCTTGTGCACTGAATGTATGCCCCTGGGTGTCATAGCTACTGGTTGAATGGTCGCTTGGGCTTTTATATATATATTAGGAGAATTTCCACAGAGAAGTATTGGTTTGTATAAACTCTTAAAGACACATGTGTCTGTTTATGGGTCCAGTTGCCTTCCAGTAGTTTATCCTAAAGTAACCACATCCACAAAACTTCTAATACATTTATGCTCATTGTAGGATTCTGTATCAATAAAACCACCAAAAGTGCTCAGTAATTAGAGGTTGGTTAAATAAAGTATGGCATAATTATGCAACAGAATGCTGGGCAAAGAAAAACATCACTTTTTGTCATTTTGCACTTTTGAATTCTTTGAGCCTTCCCTGCACCTGACTATAAGTCAGGCACTATCAGTCAACATTCTCAGAGTTCCACTTCTTCTTCATCATTCTGTTTGGATTAACATAGGCATGTGTTTTTGATGAAAGAGCTAGTCTTTGAAGACATCAAAATAGTCACTGTATGCCCAGCTGATGTGGCTCAGTGATTGAGAGTCAACCCATGAATGGTTCCATTCCCAGTCAGGGCACATGCCCGGGTTGTGGGCTCCATCCCCAGTAGAGGGGGCATGCAGGAGGCAGCCAGTCGGTGATTCTTTCTCATCATGGCTGTTTCTATGTCTCTCTCCCTCTCCCTTCCTCTCTGAAATCAATAAGAATAGATTCTTAAAAAAGATAGCCACTGAAAGTGGTACAAAACAATCAAGACATCCCTCCCTCCCAGCGAGCAGTGGCTAAGTGGCTAGCTGAAGAAGAGACCTGGACGTATTACAGCACAGTACGAGGTAACCGTCATAGGGAAGGAAGAGGGAGAGAACTCCAGGGGCATAAGGAGAGAGCTTGCTTTTGCCGGAGGTTGCAAGGAAGGCTTCATGGAGGAAGAGGTACTTGTCCTGTGTCTCGATAGTGAGTTAGGATTTGGTGGGTGGGCACGGATTGGGGAGCAGGCTGTGTTTGAGAGCAGTGTGTGGTTCTGTTGGGCAGAAGTAGTCTTACGTGTAATTATGGGTGAGTAGGATTTTATTGACTAGCCTGGGACCTTAACCATCACTGTTTCTATGAAAAGAAAATGTCCTAATTTTTTTTAACTTTTATTTTTTACACAATGCACTTGCAAGTGAAAAATCTCTCCAGAAATCAGGGCTTTCAAAAAACCTTTGCGTCTTGCGTGAGCCCAGTTTACATCGACTGCAACACAATGGTAACAATGCTGATTTTCAGTACCGATCGCTGCGCCTGATGGGGGACGTTCCTTTCATCAGATGGAATGCAGACAGGAAGAGGATTGACAGAGCAGATGTAGGGCCATCAGTCAGGACCAGGGGGGGTGGGCTGGGGGAGAAGCGGGGATACGCTGGGTCTGTCTAAATAGATGAACGTGATGGCTGTCGGCCATAGACTAGCTGGGACAGGCAGTCAACATGGAGACATGGAAACATGCTGAGTGGAACTCAGGGTCCTTTGGGAAAAGCAATATTTGGAACATGGCTTTTTTGTGGAAGGCACTCATGGGGTACTTTGCTCACTTCTCAGCAGAAGAGGAGATTGAGGGGCACATAAAAGATGCAGATTGGAGGTGTTCCTTTTCTAAAATACACTGCGTGGCCAGGTTATTATGACGACCACATCAGTACTTCGTTGGGCCTCCTTTTGCCTTCAATGCTGCGCCATTCTTCTTGGCACTGACTCCACGAGATGCTGAAAGGTGATGCGAGGAACCTGACACCATGCCTGATGGACAACACTGTCCAGCTCTGTGAGATTGGATGGTGTGGAACCAGCTGCCTGAGGGCTCTTTTAACTTCGTCCCACACATGCTCCATCGGATGGAGATCTGGGGATGTGGGGACCACCTAAGCAAGGCAAAGTCTCCCTCATGTTCTGGAAACCTCTCCTGCACAATACGAGCCCCGTGGCCTGGCGCACTGTCTTGTCGGAAGAAGCATCTCTATTGGGATATGCCATCAACATGATCGGATGTACTTGATCAGCATCAATACTTAGGTATGCTGTGCTATTCAGACGTTGTCCCACATGAATTAAAAGGGTCCAAATCATGCCAGGTAAACATGCCCCAAACCATAACACTGCCCCCACCAGCTTGAAGGGTTGGACTCATGCATGTGGAGTGCATGCTTTCATACTGTTTCCGTGAAATTCTCACTCTGCCATCTAAATGATGCAACTGGAAATGTGATTCATCGGACCACGTGACTTTTTTCCAATGCTCAACTGTCCCATCCTTGTGTTCCTATGTGAATTGGAGACGTTTTTATCTTGGTAATTGCAGACAGCAGAAGTGTTCGAACAGGCCTTCGGCTTCCATATCCCATACGATGCAGTGTCTGGCTAATCTGCCTGCAAACATCAGGTGCTCATAGTAATCCAGCCACTCAGTGTATATCTGTATTGATTTCAGAGGAAGAAAGAGAGAGAAACATCAATGATGAGAGAATCATTGATTGGCAGGGATGGAGCCCGCAACCCCGGGCCTGTACTTTGACTGGGAATTGAGCTGTGACCTCCTGATTTGTAGGTCGATGCTCAACCCCTGAGCTACACCAGCCTGGCAGAGGTGTTCTTTTCTATGCTGGCACCTGACTCTACCTGTAGAGGCTGCGGCGGGGGGCCGGGGGGAAGGAGATAGCCAGCTTTTGTAGTTAGTCATCTCAGCCTTTGCTGAAGTCTGTGTCCTGGATCTCCTGGGTTTGACCACGTTGCTGGGATGGGTCAACCCTAGGGCATATGGCAGTGGCGTTTGGAGCCTGCTGAAGGGGAGGGCCCTACGATGGCAGGACTGGTTAAAAACAGTGATGCTTACTGCTCTCTCCCTGCACCCATCGGAGCCTCTAAATACATTCACTCACGGTCACATGAACTTGGGATGTGACACAGCTGTTGGGCACAGAGCTATGGGCGCCAGTGGCTGTGGGGGCGAGCTGCCAGGGAGCCCGTCGGGCCTCTGAATTGGGGGAAACACTGTGTGGTTCAGGGCGTGGTGCCCACACACAGCTATGCCGCGGCTCACAGCTGAGTGGGAGAAGCAGGGAACCCTTGGCCCGCGCTGCCCACGTGGGTGGGGGGCTCAGGCTCAGGCATTGGGGTGGCATTCATCTCCCCTCATATTTTCCGTTTGTTTTCATTAGAAACCACACTGAACAAATTCGGCAATTAGAGGCCCCTCTCCCCCTTCAGCTGCCCTAAGACCCAGTAAACGCAATCTCTTAATGCACTGGCTCTCCTTTAGCATGGAGATGTGTTAGTGTAATTGTAATTATAGGGTAATAATTTTTATCTTCCCCTTTTACGCTTAATGTGATCAGTATTAAAATAATTTTCGGTCATAATTTTTGAAATGATTCCTTTTTCATTTACAAATTTAGTGCATACTTACTCAACAAAAACGAAGGGGCAAAGGGCAACATTTGGAAAAGCACTGGGGCTGCAAACACAGCTAACACCCACATTTTGCAGTGTTTTCTATTCGGTCCTTCTTAATCACAGAATATTCAAAATACAGCAGTAGTTATGTTTCACATGCAATGCCCTATCCCTTTTTAATTTTTAAAAGTATATTAATATGTTTTTATTGATTTTTAGAGAGGAAGAGAGAGTGAAACCCGAATGAGCAAATATCAACTATCAGCTGCCTCCTGCATGCCCCCTACTGGGGATCAAACCTGCAACCCGGGCATGTGCCCTGACCGGGAATCAAACCAGTGACCCCCTGGTTCATGGTTTGAGGCTCAACCACTCAGCCACAGCAGCTGGGCCTTGCCTTTTTCTTTCTTTCTTTTTTTTAGTTAATCCTAGAAAATGTTTGCTGCCATAATCCTCTCATTATCACTTGATCTTTACCAACATCATTTTAAATAGCTAATAATATTCTATTGACTAAATTCTGGGCATTAAGTTGACAACTTGTCACTTTTCTAAGTATAACTACAATGACTATCTTGCTTGTTTTATTAGGGTGGATTCCAGTATCCTATATAAGGTATTGAAATAGTGATGATTACAGGCAGTCCTCGGGTTACGTCGGACTCCAAATACATCATTTTGTGGCTACGTCGCCATCTCCCATCTACACTAATAAAAGAGAAAGATGCAAATTGACCGTATCTTCATGACACCCACCAGCCAATCAGGAGTGAGCATGCAAATTAACCCAACACAGATGATGTGTTAATTTGCATATGCAGTCACCGAGTTGCGGGGTGGGGGAGGGAGCGAGATGCTTGCACAGTCACCATGGTGATGACACAGGCATTCCTCACTGCCCCAGCCATCCAGGCCGCTGGGCAGCGTGGGAAGGGGGAAAGGCAGCAGCTCCAGGCCAGAGGGAAGGTGGTCCGGCAGCCAGGGGAAGGAAGCCCATTCTTGCACTAATCTTTGTGCATCGGGCCCCTAGTTTATTTATTAAAAAAAAAAAGTTCCGTCATTTTGATGTTTGTGCATAGGTGCTTTGTTTTTTATTTATTTACCACAAGTAAAGGTTGGGAATTGTTCTTTTTTTTTTTTTAAGTGTTTTTTACTTTTTCACTTCATTACTGCTGTCTGTGCTCCATGTGAGTGACGTAGGTGCTTATGTAGGTGGGTTCCAACCTACTGCCAACACCGCATGACATTGCCCTAGGAACGGATCTCCGATGTACCCTGAGGACCTGCTGTGTGATTTGCATTTGTGTGACCCCCCGATTCAGAGGCATCGGCGGCTCTTCCTTCAGGAGAAGGGGTGGCTGCGCCTGGAAGTCCAGCCTTCACTAGATGTCGCTGGTTTAAGTTTGGGGGTGCGAAGGCCCTGACTCGGAGGGAAGGTTGCGCTCAAGCCCTCGGGCCCTGGGGAGACAGCCGCCTGGCTCGCAGCTGCAGAGCTGGTCACGGGCCACACTGCGAAATCTGGTCCTGTGCACCCTTCACTGGGGACACCTAGCGTTCCCCAACTCTCCGCGTTGCGCCGGATAAAGCCAGGGTGCATTTTCAAAATATTCCAATGCCTTCCAGGAGCCCAGCGGTGCACGCATCACACAACGAAAAAGACGAATCTGAGGACACGGCCACCTCGCTGCGTGTGAGGCTGCCCAGCTCACCCGTTCGCTCCTTTATCATCGTGGCCTCATGAGCTTCTCGGTCTCTCCCTCCTTCCGTCCCCAGCACCCTGTTTATCTCTGAAAGCCACTCGCCTCTTTGTGCAGCTGAGAAAGGTCGGGAGCTTGGAGGAGCTGAGGCTTCTCGAACTTCGGGCCAGGAAGGAAGAAATGATTTGATGGGTCAGGGGGATGATCTTTGCTGTCAGGGAGACTGGCAACTAGACCCCCAATCTCTCCCCGTTGTCCCAAATCCTGAAGACACTTTGTTGTTCCTTTCCTGCCGGACTTGAACGTACAGATGATTTACAGCTAAAAATCGAACGGTGCTCATTCCTCATCTTGCTCTCCCCTCACCCCGCCGTAGTTCATCTTTGGTCACGTGTCACTCACCCCTGGAGACCAGGGGTGCTGAGAAGGCGGTCCCCGGGGAGCAGCTCGGTGTTGTTGGGGGCTTGTTAGAAATGCACATCGTGCCAAAACCAGTGTAGCTCAGTGGATGGAACGTGGGCCTGCGGAATGAAAGGTCCCAGGTTCGATTCCAGTCAAGGGCATGTATCTTGGTTGCGGGCACATCCCCAGAAGGTGGCTGATTGATGTTTCTCTCTCATTGATGTTTCTAGCTCTCTATCCCTCTTCCTTCCTCTCTATGAAAAATCAATAAAATATATTAAAAAAAAGAAAAAGAAATGCACATCGTGGCGCCCCCCGCCCACCCCAGAGCTCTGCAAACGGAAGCTAGGGGGCTGGTGCCTGGCTGTCCGTGGTTTCATAAGCCCCCCCCACACACAAGTTTGAAAACCGCTGCAGTGGACGATGGGTTTAAGCTGCTCTGTGCCAGGCCCTGCTGACGGTGGGGGCAGAGCGGATGTTTGGGGGTGCCCTGCTGCTCTCCTGCCCAACCGGCAGGATTGGAATCGAGGCCCGTGCAGGATTCCACCGCTAACTGGCTCGAGCAGCGATGGGCAGCCCGTACCCATGACTGGCCCGGTCTTAGTTAGGAGGGTGAAGGCATCTATAACACCCACCAGAGTAATCGTCACGAGGCATGCCCACACCCACCTGTGGAAAGCCTTTTCTCTCAGCCCACTCCGCATGCGATCGCCAGCTCTCTTGTTGATGGGACTAACCTTGATATTGACCTCATGTTTCAATGATCGCCACAGAGGGTATCCTGACTGAGGCCTCCAGGTACATTTGTCACACGTCACGTGTCCTGTGTCACTCCTGCCAGAGACTAAGATGCTCCAGCTCTGTTTTCTAAGCTTTGCTAATAGTTTATCATGCAGCTACCATTTCCTTCTTCAGAACATACCATATTTTCCGGCGTATAAGGTGACTTTTTTTTTTAATATATTTTATTGATCAGCTGCCTCCTGCATGCCCCCTACTGGAGTTGTGCCCGCAAGCAAGGTACATGCCCCCGACCGGAATTGAACCTGGGACCTTTCTGTCCGCAGGCCGACGCTCTATCCACTGAGTCAAACCAGTCTCAGCATAAGGTGACTTTTTAACCCAGGAAAATCTTCTCAAAAGTTGGGGGTCGTCTTATACGCTGGGTGTCATCTTATAGGGCAGGTAGATCCCAAACTCTATACTTGAACTGGGAAAGTTGGGGTCGTCTTAGACGCCGGAAAATACGGTAAATCTGAAGTGATTGGCTGCCTTAGGAGATTTGATTCCATCTTTAATGTGAAACTTTCCCAGAATGTCTCATTTCCAGCCCCACCCCGTCCTGCTGACTCTCCGTGTGACATGCCTCCGGGGGTAACAAATACACCTGCTGCTGTTTATGTAGCTGGTTTCTTTCTGTTTGTTTTTTGTTAATCCTCACCTGAGGATATTTTTCCATTGATCTCTTAGAGTGGAAGAGAGAGAGAAACATTGATGTGAGAGAGAGAGAAACATCGATGGGTTGCCTCTTGCACGCACCCTGACCAAGGCCTGGGCTGGGGAGGAAGCTGTAACCAAGGTACGTGCTCTTGACTGGGACTCGAACCTGGGACCCTTTGGCCTGCAGGCCGACGCTCTCTCCTCTGAGCCACGCTGGCTGGGGCGCCGCTGATGTCTTCTGAGCAGGACTCGCCATTGTACGCCTGTGTCCTGGAAAGAAAGCCTGTCATTTTGTAAGCGACCACAGGGAAGGAAGGTAGCCCGAGCTGTCCTGGGCACTGTGCAGTTCACGTCCTGCGCGTGTGCTTGCAGGCGTGTCTCCACCGGGACTGTGTGCATGGCGCCCAGAGCAGGGCACCCCGAGTGCACCTGCCGGGCGATGGGCTTGGGGCGCAGGCATAGGCTTCTGGAAACTGCGTCATCGCCATGTCTGTCCAGCTCTCTCCAAGGAACACTTCATTTCTGGAAAGAAAGGGTGTCATTCCACACCTGTTACCCACCCGTCCATCAGCCGCACCCAGAGTCTGAGCTCCTACCCGGGGAGAGAGAAGAAAGAAAGAAAAGCAGCCCGTGGCGCTTTCAAATGACGCTTCATGTTGAACGACCTCGTTGCTCCCAGAGCGATGGGGAGCACCGGTGATTTCAGCATCTGCCTGCAGTCCCCTCCCCCGGAGGGTGTGTGGGTGCCTGGGGATGAGGACTCCGGGGAGAGGGAGACACCCGCTCGCTTCACGTCCTCGGCACCTCAGTCAGTGGTTAGTGATGATGTAAACAGATGGCCTGGCGCCCCAGCGCAGGTGCATTTGTGCGGCCTGAGGGGCGAGGGGTTTCCCAACCCGGGGGGGTCGATCTCAGGATCCGGCCGGAGGGATGCAGAGAGAAAGCGCTCGGCATCAATAGCCCGCGGCTGCCAGGGGGTGGAAGGGGCGGGAAGGATCCCTGGAGCTGACCGCCCTGCCCCAGGCAAATCCATAACCACGGGCCACGGGCTGCACAGATTGCCGGGTCGGTACTTCACAGGCGAGGGTCCGTGGGACTCGGGGACCTGTATCCGCTGGTGATGGCTGTGACAGAGGGGGCGTGTTTCCTGCGATCTAGCAGGGAGCTCTCTCCTAGCACTTTTTACCTAATTGCCACCCGACTCGTAGTGAGCTGAGCAAGGCCCGGACTGTCCGTCTTTGTACGTTAATTTGGACCCTTCTGGTTATTCATGTGGATTCTAACTAAACAAGCAAGCCATACTCTAAAGAATCATTTCTTTTATTTAATGACTTTTTTTGAGAGAGAGAGGAGAGGGAGAGAGATAGAGAGATAGAAACATCAATGATGAGAGAGAATCATGGATCGCTGCCTTCTGCATGCCTTCTAACCCATAACTGGGGGTGGAGCCCCTAACTGGGGCATGGGCCCTGTCTGGGAATCGAACTGGTGGCCTCCTGGTTCCTGGCTTGATATTCAGCCACTGAACCCCACCTGCAGGGCAAGCTGGAGATCTGTCGTTTTGTTTCCCTAGCCCAGTGGTCAGCAAACTCATGGATCCACAGAGCCAAATGTCAACAGGACAACAAATTGAAATTGCTTTGGAGAGCTGAATTTTTTTAAACTTCTTCTAACGCCACTTCTTCACAACAGACTCGCGCAGGCCGTGGTATTCTGTGGAAGAGCCACCCTCAAGGGGCCAAAGAGCCGCATGCGGCTCACAAGCCGCGATTCGCCGACCACTGTTTCAGCCTGTGGCCTCCCCGTTACGTTTGTGAAGCTTCAGCTGGGTTTGGGGCCCCAGGGTGGGCCTCGGCCATTTGCCACCGCCACCTCCGCCCGCGGTGAGTCTGTGCCTGTGCGTCTGTCTGCTCTCTGTTCACTCTGTTCCTATTGGAAGCGGGACCCGGGGCGTCTGTCTTTTCCGTCTGACTGACTGCACTCACCCCGGTCCCCTCTGGCCCATCCCGGCGCCCCGCACGGTGAGCCCCAGGCTTTTTACGGCCAGGAGTGCCCCCTCTAGAGCCGCCCCTCGCCGGCTCCATCCAGGGTCGGTGTGGGCCGCTGGGTGGTCGCCACGCTCGGGAAAAACTGGCTGGAGGCATCATTGTACCGGGAAAAGTAGCGGCAGCCGGTCCTGTCCGTTTTGATGTGTTCCTTCTGCGGTGCTGGTCGTGTGGCGATGGGAATAGTTAGAAGACACCGTCTAAGACTGCACATCGAAACCTGGAACGGTTCCTGAAATGCTCCGAGTCTGGTTGGGACGGAACACAACTTCTTCATGTGATATTGATGGATGTCATGTGGTCAATCAAAATGTAGGATCTCGGATTTTTATTGCACGACTGTCTAGGGAGGGCGATCTTTGAGTCAGATAAACCTGAGGATATGACATTTCCTCTTTAGGCGTCATTATGGCATGGAAATGGTCTGCAGACGAGGCAGACATGAAAACTGAATTTTATCATGCCCTGTAAGGAAAAGCATAACTTTAAACTAATGTCTTTATTTTTCTGATTATCAAAGTAGTGTAATTTTTTTTTAAATGTGAAAATGCCAGAAGATTTAAGAAAACTATATTTTAAAAATAGAACAGCAAAGTCTAATTTGGTAGTCTTTTAGAAAAATACTTATTTTTTTTTACTGATTTCAGAGAGGAAGGGAGACGGGGGAGAGAGAAACATCAATGATGAGAGAGAATCATCGATTGGCTGCCTCCTGCATACCCCACACTGGAGATTGAGCCCGAAACCCAGGCATGTGCCCAGACCGGATGTAACCAGGGACCTCTTGGTTCATGGGATGACACTCAACCATTGAGCAACACTGGCTGGGCTATTCTGGAAGTCATAATGGTTGTATTTCTTTATGTGTGTGTGTGTTTGTGTGTGTGTGTGTATATATATATATATATCCATATATATATCATATAAAATAATCTTAACCTTCTTAAAGTCATATATATATATATATATATATTCGTGTATACACTATCAGCATCATACTATGTAGAGTTTTCTATCCTTTTTTAAATCTTTGCATGAAATATACTTGCCAGTGTCATCATAAATGCTTCATAAATATTTTTAATGGCTAAATTGTGTATTAAGGTTGCTTCTGTTGCTCCAATATTGAAACTAATGTCACAATGAACTTCTTTCTAGATGTCTTTGTCTTCATTTTTGATGACTTCCTTGGGATCCATTCATAGAAGTAAAATTGCTATTACAAAGAGGATGGCTTTTTTTTTATAGCTCATGACAAATATTTGCAAATCATGTTCTAGAGAGCTTTAGCAAATTACATCGCCATCCATAGTTTCTGAGAATATATATCCACTGAATCCTCACAAACATGGAATATTCTTTTTTTTTTAAACCCTTGTCAGTGGTGAATTGTGAAGAGTAGTATCTCTTTGATATTTTGCTTTCTATTTTTTATAATACCGGTCTGCATTTCCACCCACTTATTTATGGAACATTTACTTCATTTTTTTACGACATGCTTGGCAATATATTTTCCTCTTTCTACTTCTCCATAACTTTTGGTTTTCCGATGTGACTGTACAGTTTTGCATTCCCAACAGCAATGGGTGGAAGTTCCAATTGTTCTACCTCCTGATTGGTTTTCGATTCAAAAAACATGACCTTGGACATTGGGGAAGGTGCACAGTGGTGTCTCATGGTTTCAGTGGGTGTTTCTCTAATGACGAGTGATGGTGAGGATTTGGAGATTTATTTCCCACCTACACAGTCTTTGTAGAAGTGTGTTGATATCTTCTGTCCATTACAGTTGGCTCGGTTATTGGCTCGTTTTTGGAGAAGGTATGTATTCTGGGTACAGGTGCTTTTTGATGTGACACAAACATTTCCCCCTGTTGGTGGCGAGCCTTTTCATCCTCTCCACGGCACGGTTTGCCGAGCAGGTGTTTGTGATGGAGGAGGAATACGGAGGAGTGTTTGTGTTTGGTGGAGCATACCTTTGGAGTTGTATCTCCGAACTCTTTGAGTCACATGATAGTGATTCTCCCATTTGTTTTGGGTCTAGAAATTTTACAGTTGTAAGTTGTACAATTAACTCCACAATCCACTGCTAGGCCATTTATTGTGTGGTTTGTGAAGTATAGTTTGAGATTTTTTTGGGGGGGAAGGGACAGTAGCCACTTGTTCCAGAAACATTTGGGCCCTCAGTGGTTTGGCTCAGTGGATAGAGCGTCGGCCTGCGGACTGAAAGGTCCCGGTTTTGATTCCAGTCAAGGGCATGTACCTTGGTTGCAGGCACTTTGCCAGTGAGGGGTGTGCAGGAGGCAGCTGATTGATGGTTCTCTCTCATCGATGTTTCTAACTCTCTATCCCTCTCCCTTCCTCTCTGTAAAAAAAAAACACACACACTAAAATATATTTTAAAACAAAATAAAACATTATCCTTTCTCCACTGAGTTTGCTTTTGTGTCTTTGTTAAAAAATCAATTGACCCTGTTTGTGTGTTCTTTATTCTGTGGTTTTTTAAAAAAATTTATTTATGCACCCATCCTTCACCAATACTACACTCGTAATGATTGTAGCTTTAAAGTAGCCTTAATATAGGTGGTTAGAGTTCTCTGATTTTTCTTTTACAAAAGTGTTTTGGCTAGTCTGGTTTGTTGTTTTTGTTTAATTTTTGCCATTCCATATACGTAAAGGATGTATTTGGAAATATCTATGAAAATTCTGCTTGCATTTTGATAGGGATGTATTGAATTTGTGATCAATTGGGGAGAATGAGCATTTTAGACGATATTGCTTATTTAATCCACGAACATGGTATATCTCTACTTACTTGGGTCTTGTCCAATCTCTCTCATCTGCATTGTGCAGCTTTCCAAATACGGATCTTACACGTGTTTTGTTAGAATTCCACCTAAGAATTTCATGCATTTTTGTGTCAGCAGTACTTCAAAATATTTTTCACGTCTGGTTGCCTAGTTGGTCATATATAGAATGATGATAGGTTTTTGTTGATCTTTATCCTGAGACTTTGCTAAACGCACTTGCTAGTTCTGGAAGCTGGTTTGTAGATTTGTTAAATTTTTCCATCTAGACAATTGTTACCCGTGACTAGCATGTTACATTTCTTCCTTTCTAATCTATATTTATTCCATGCCTTCTTCTTGCTTTACTGCACTGATGAGAAATTCCAGTAAAACGTTAGATAGGAGTGCTGAGAGTGAATATCATTTTTTTTGTTCCCAATTTCATAAGAAAGCATAAACATTCCCACTATTAAATATATTTGCTACAGGCATTTTGTAAATATGCTTCATCAGGTTTAAAAGTTCCCTTTTTGCCCCGGCCATTTTTACCCAAAGCCTCACAGGTTTGGTTCCTGGTCAAGGGTCCGGACCTTGGTTACAGGTTCAATTCCCAGCCCCAATGTGGGAGGCGAATGCGGGAGGCAACCAATGAGTATCTCTCTCTATATATATCATCTATATCTATATCTATATCTATATCTATATCTATATCTATATCTATATTTATATCTATATCTATATCTATATCTCTCTCTATATATCTATCTCTCTCTATATATCTATATCTCTCTATATATCTATATCTCTCTCTCTATCATCTATCTTCTCTCCCTAAAAAAAAAAAAATCCATGGAACAAATATCCTTAGATGAAGATAAGAAAAAAAGGCCCCTTTTTGGCGAGTGCAGAATTTCAGTAATTCCTGAGTGTGCCACGAGATGAAAAAGGTTGAAAGTCTCTGCACTAGAGATGCGTGGATGTTACTATTTGCGAAACCAAGCGTCTGTTCTCTCTCTGCATTATTTCTTACGAGCGAACGTGAGCCTCTGATTCTCTCACGATCAGAAGCATACAGGGAAGAAAGAGGCACGGGATGTGTGATGTCTTCTAGAAGGATTTCCACGGAATATTGTCAACAACAAAGGGAAGTTCCGTGCTGTTTGGGAAGTGCCTGGCTACCATAATTCACGTCTCCCTGTCTCTGGAGAGCCGGGGGCTTTGTTTTGCGTTGTTTGAGTGATGCTCGGGATGAAAGTGTTTGCAGCAGTAATGGGGCCGGGTGGTGTAGCAGCCCTGTTGCTATTAGATACCAATTGTCACGGAAGATAACACGGAGGATCTGTCTAGCAGAGCGGGGACGTCCTTAGTTAACAGACCACCCTGGTCAGCCTGGCCTCCCGGCGTCACCTCACTGGCACCGGCTGGCGGGCCCCTGGCTTGTTCCCGGATTGAAGTCTGCATTTGCCTGGCCCTGACGGTGGTTTTTTTCTCGAGTGTTGAGTCCTGGGCCTGACTTGCTCCATTCCAGCCCCGGCCCTGCTCCCCCCTTAGAAAGCCAGGTCCCCGGACAAACCAGTCTCCCAGCTGGCAGTCTGGGGAGGGATCCAGGATGACGGTCAGCGAGCGCTCAGGTGAGGGAGAGCACTCCGGACCTGGGTTTCGGTTTCGCCGCCAGCATCATGCCCCTGAACTTACGGAATCTGAGCCCTGATCTTCCCAGGAACATCTTGTCCGTCCCACTTTACAGACGAGAAAAGGGAGCAAGCAACAGGCAGGAGATTTCCCGAGAACACACAGCGAGAGCCGGAGAGAGCAGGAACAGGGCGAGCAATCAGGCCGGCTTGCCCAAGATTGATGGGTTCCTCCTCTCTCTACCTCTCTCTACCCCCTCTCTACCTCTCTCTTCCTCTCTCTTCCTCTCTCTACCTCTCTCCCTCCCCCTCTCCTTTTCCATCTCCGTCTCCATCTCCCTCTCTCCTCCTCTCTCCACCTCTCTATACCTCTCTCCACCTCTACCTTCCTTGCCACAACAAGACCCAGCCCGGCCAGCTGGGATGAGCTGGTCACGCCTCTGGGAGCCAATCTTCAAGCCTCTGACTCCAGGATCTGTACTTCCTGCTCTACCACAACGCCACTCCGTTTCTGAGAGACCCCAGAGAGTTGAGATTATTACTGTTATTTAAAATATATTCCTATTGATGTCGGAGAGGAAGGGAGAGGGAGAGAGAGAAACATCCATGAGGAGAGGGAATTGTGGATCAGCTGCCTCCCACACGCCCCACCCTGGGGATGGAGCCCGCAGAACCCGGGCCTGTGCCCTGACCGGGAATCGAACCGTGACCTCCTGGCTCCTAGGTTGACGCTCCACCCCCGAGCCGCACCGGCATGGCAAGCATTGAAATTAAACATGAAGGCAAACCGCGTGCTCCCCAGGGGAGCAGAGAGCGCGTTGGAGAGCAGAGGAGGTCGCAGGCAGGAACCTGGACTGCTGGTCTGTATACTGCTCCGTTTCAGGAAATAATTGGCGAGCAGAGCGAGCAGCAGACAAGCAATTAAAGATGAAATGTGTCCAACTAAGGGAGACGAGCACGGAATGCAGGCCTGTGTTAAACGCTCATCGGCGTTTTAATAAATAACGCGCGCTCCTTAGAAACACATGCTAATAAAATAAACCTAGGCGGCTGGTGTGCAGCGGGCTTGGAGACCCGCCGTCACAGAACGTTAATCCCAGGATTGGCAGAGCCAATGCCCCCGCAGGAGCGCGCGCTGTCTCAGCCCCGCCGGGCGCCTGGAGGGACCTCCTTGGCCACAGGGTGTGAGATGGACCTCGGTCCTCGGTCCTCGGTCCTCGGAGAGGGGAGCTCAGGCCCAGCCACAGCGTGGAGGATGCCCGAACCCAGTGACCGCTGGAGCAGAGTTGGGTACCAGATGTTGTGTCACCATGGCAACCAGTGGGCGGCTCCCAGTGAAGTGGGGACTCAATTTCCCAGGCCTGAGGCCGGAGGCAGGTGCTGACCCTGCCTTTTCCCGGAGGCTCCCCCAAACTCCTCGTGGCTGTGGGAATGCGGGGGGCCGAGGAGGGAGTGAAGGAGGGACTGGGACCGCCTTCTTCACTGCTGTTGTGTTGTTGCTAAAAAGAGAAAGATGCTTTTTTAAAAAAACAAAAACAAAACAAAACAAAAAAAACGACCGTTGAGAGGAGAGACCCTGGCAGCTGTGGATGACCGAGTTGTCTTCCAAGGTCAGCCGTGCAAACAGTTTAACTGGCTTCGGCATCTCTTCGTTTTCCAATGTGCGGTAACTGTCAGGGAAGCCCAGTACTCGCGGGGGGCCTCTCCTCCTGCCCCCCAACCCCACCCCGAACTCCCAACTCCCCCGCCCCCCGCGGCCCAGGCCCTGCAGCCTTGTGCACCTCTGCTGCCTGCAGACACCACACATCAACACTTTCCTTTCAGCTCAGCCATAAAGACGCAGTGTCTGTATTCATTAGAATGCACCTCATACGGCCCGAGCCGGTGTGGCTCGGTGGATAGAGCGTCGGCCTGTGGACTGAAGGGTCCCAGGTTCGATTCTGATCAAGGAAGAGCACAGACCTGGGTTGCAGGCTCATCCCTAGTGGGGGGCGTGCAGGAGGCAGCCGATCCATGATGCTCTCAGCATTGATGTTTCTCTCTCCCTCTCCCTTCCGCTCTGGAACCAATCAAAACAAAGGAAAGAATGAATTTCATACGTTTATGCACAGTGTGTCTGTGTGCATGCAGGTACATTTAGCAAGTCTGTATGGAGGTGGTGTGCCAGACTTTCTAAAACAGCTTTAAAAGTTCCTCAGCTGAAAGCTCGCAGCTGGATGTCATTGGCAGGTTCACAGTTGAACATCTGTACCTGCCATCCTAAACCCGGAGAAGCTCCCATCTCGACTGTCGCCTGCCCAGGTCTCGCCCACCCGCTGCCCGGCCCCTGGCAGCCGCCACTGCATCTGGTGCCGGGCACCCTCCTCCCCTTGGGATTCACCCAGACAGCCCTGTGGGGTGGCCTCTGTGCCTGGCTCCTGAACGTAACGGAACGTTTTCACGGTCCTGCACGCTGTAAGCGGTGCCAGTGCTTTATTCTTCCTTTTGGTTAATCCTCGCCTGAGGCCACTTTTTGCCATTGATGGTTTTTAGATAGAGTGGAGTGGGGGGCGGGGGGAGAGAGAGAGAGAGAGAGAGAGAGAGAGAGAGAGAGAGAGAGGTGAGAGACATCTATTGGTTGCCTCCTGCATGTGCCCCGACCGGGGCTGGGGATCCCACCTGCAACCCAGCTACGTGCCTTGAATGCGAATCGAACCCGAGACTCTGAAGTTCGGTCTGAGCTGGCGGTGCCCTGGACACGGGGACATTGAACAAGGGGGGTCCGACGGACACGTCGGCTGTCCCCGATGTCACAGTCCCTGGGAATCTCATCCCCTCGTGACAAGGTCGCCCTAGGACTTACCGTGCCCAGCAGGGCCCCGGGGGGAGGGGTGGGAGTGGGCTGTGCTGTGCTGTGGGACCCCTCGGCCGCTGGCTGTCCGGGCCGTGCTGGATCGGAAAGGATCCAGAAAGAACTTGGGGCTGTTACCACCCCCACAGCCACACCTGTTCATCCAGACCTTCCACCTGTTCGTCCAGACCTTCCACTGAGCCCTTCTCCCACTCCGCCCCGAAAAGGGAGGTGGCGCCCTCTAGTGGAGACAGGGCTCACAGACGGGAGGCTGGGAGCGAGGGGGCCTGTCCTTTTCGAAGAAAGAGGGGCGGCTGTGGGGTTCACTCTAAAACTCGGGGAGGAGGCTGTGGCGTGATCGGGGCTCGGTAGTAACAGCTGCCACCGCCATGTCTGTGCTGCCTCGGGGGCCCCTGTGTCGTGAGGGAAGGCCCTTGCGACGGGGACCAGCGTGTGTCCACCGTCCGGACCCCGTGGCTGACGGTGCACCTGGGGAATGTTTGACACTGAAACGGGACTTGGAACTGTGGGCACTGAAGTTGGATCTCAATCACTTTTTGTTCTTACAGGTTTATCTCCAGCGGCAGAGGCCAGATGTTTTTAAAGACAAGAATCGGGGTTGGGAGGGACAGATACAGAGGCAAAGGAGCAGTGAACAGACTGTCAAACTACAGCGGGGAGGCAGGGGAGGTAGTGGGGGGAGGGCTGTAAGAGATCAACTGAAGGACGTGTATGCATGACCAGTGGATACAGGACACTGGGGAGGAGGGAGGCAGTGAGGGCAGGTACTGGGGGGTGGGGAAGGCCGGGGGGAGGTCAATGGGGGGAAAAAAGGAGACATATGTACTACTATTTGTAACACTTTAAACAAAAAAATGAATTAAATAAAAAATAAAGTAAAAACAGCGTCAGTTCCCTCCCACCACCTGGCCGGAGACACTGTCCCGCTTCATGTAGGAAAGCTGAGACTGGGTCACCCTGGTGGGTGCAGCTGTTTGCAAGGCGGTCCTTGGGGTGTGCCGTGAGGGTGATGGGGAGAAGGAATCCCGAACCTGTCCCCGCAGAGGATGCGGATGGGGTTTCGGGTTGTGCGGATATTCCAGTTTTGAGGTGGTCAGATCTGCCGGTCCTTTTACTTACGGATCCTTGCATTTTGGCGCTTTGTAGAAAAAGCCCCAGACCACCAATGTATTCTCCTGTGTCTTCCCACCCCCCCACCCCCGCCTGAATCTTGATCGTTTTTGAACACGCTGAGTGACGCACCGCACGCGGGTTGGCGTTTCTCTCGTTGGCGAGAGGCGGCCGGCCAGTGCCTTTCAGTCCGGCTCTCCGAGCTGCCGGCAAGCGGTCCAGGGTTCGCCCCAAGATGGGAGCGCTCCCCTGAATGTGTTCCACGGCCCACCTGAGCGTCTGTCCGAGAACGCTGTCTGAGCCCCGTCTCTCCGGTCCATGGAAACGGCCTTCAAACGCCAGAGCGGCGTCTACACGGGGACCTGGGAGCGCCTCGTAGGCCCGTCCTTCTGTGTGTTTGCGGGATTGCGGGGCTTTCCGGGACGCGTTGTTTGTGTTTCATAACCAGTTTGTGAAATTGCGCAGGAAACCCCACTGGCATCTTCTCAGATTGTCGACATCCCTGGGGGAGAATTGCATTTTTCAGGGTGAATCGCCCAGTCTCGGAATATGGCGCCGCTCTTGCTTCTTCCGGTCACTGCCTTTGTCTTTGAAGACGGTGTCGTGGGTTGTTGTTGTTTTTATTTTTTATTTAGAAATGTTTCGCTGACAGCTGACGGTCAATAGGATACCGGTTTCCGGTGCCCGCAGCGTGGTTAGACGTGGCGTGACTTAGGAAGGGACCTGCCGAGGCTAGTAGCCACCTGACCCCGCCCACAGCGATGACGATGTTACTGACCCACTCCCAACGCTGCACTTCCCATCCGCCGGCAGTTCCGTGACCACCGACTTCTGCTGCGTCACCCCTTCTGGTTCCAGGCAGCCCCAAGCCCGTTTCCTCAGGGAGTGTGTTCTCTCATCTATGCTTCCGTTTCCATTTTGTTCATTTATTTTTATTTTTTTATTAGTATTATTTTTTTAATCCTCACCCAAGGTATTTTTCCATTGATTCTTAGGGAGAGTGGAAGAGAGACGGAAAGACAGAAACATCGATGTGAGAGAGACACATCCATTGGTTGCCTCCTGCAGGTGCCCTGACCAGAGAGGGCCAGCCAGGGAGGAGCCTGCAACTGAGGTCCATGCCCTTGACCGGAATGGAACCCAGGACCCTTTGGCCCACAGGCTGGTGCTCTATCCACTGAGCCAAACTGGCAAGGGCCACTTATTTTGTTTGTTTGTTTTTTTTAGATTCCAACTATAAGTGAAATTACAGTGGTACCTCGAAGATAAGAGGTTAATTGGTTCCGTAACCTTGAGGCGTGGGAAACTATGAGACGCTTGAGTCTTGGTGAACTGGTGGGTCGTGGGCAGCCGACCGATCTGCACGATTACTCCTATCTCAAATGTTGCTCGTATTTCAAAGCAAAAATCACTCGCTCGATGGCTCGTATCTCAAAAATCTCATATGTTAGGGCACTCGTATCTCAAGGTATCACTGTATACGGTATTTGTCTTTCCCTGCGTGACTTATTTCACTCAGCACAGTGCCCTCTAGGTTCATTCCTCTTGGCCTGGGTGGAAAGATTTCATTCCTGTCTTATGGCCACGTGATAATCCATGGTGTGGCTGTACCACATCCTCTTCATCCAGTGTTCTCTCCCTGGACACTCAGGCTGCTTACATATTTTGGCTACTGCAAATAATCTTGTATTGAGCATAGGGATACATCTTTTTGAATTATTTTGGATTTCTTGAGACACCCGCCCAGAAGAGGAATGCTGGCCATGTGTTACTTCTATTAATTTTTTTTTTTTTGAGGATCCTCCGCACTGTTTTCCATAGCGGCCGTGCCCACTTACAATCCCACGAACAGATGGCTCCTTTTCTTTACATCTTTGCCAGCACTCGTTCGTTGATTCATTGATAGTCATTCTGACGGGTGGGAGGCAAAGGTTTTGTTGCAGGTTTCAACTCACCCATGGTTGGTACGTACACACAACTATTACTCATGGCGTAGCCACCAAGAGGGGCCATGTACACTAGCCTGCAGAATAGGTGACCTTACTTGTTTAAAACAACAACCACCGGATAATCTAATACTCAGAGTTGTTTCCGGTAAACGTTAGAAAGATCGTGAAAGGATCTTCCAAAGAGCTGAGCCTAGTTCAATGGGTGGTACTTCTCAGCTTCGTCTTCACAGGGGAGGTGGCGGCTGAACATGTGGGGTGTCGGGCACAGCTGTGGCTGGAATGCTCGGAGATGACCACGGTCCACACTCGCAGGGCGTGGACACTGGACGTCCGCATCTCTGCTTCTGCGGGAGCTTTGCGTGAACTGTGGACGGGATGGATTGGTGCACGCCTCTCACCCTCTGGGTCGGGCGACCTTCTTGGATCTCACCAACCAGACGGTTTTATTTCCTCGGTGGTAGGAGTGAAGTGGCCACGACTGGGATTTTCCTCGGGTGGAATAGAGTTTGATGCCTTCCTTGTCCCTCCCCCACAGAAGGATTTCAGGCAACTGAGATGTTCACCAAGGCTAGTGCTCGGCAAACTCATCAGTCCACAGAGCCCATTCTTTAAGCTTAAACTTCTTCTAACGCCACTTCTTCAAAACAGACTTGCCCAGGCTGTGGGATTTTGTGGAAGAGCCACACTCCAGGGGCCAAAGAGTCGCATGTGGCTCGTGGGCCGTGGTTTGCCGACCACTGGCCGAGGTAGATGGCCACCCACTTGCAAGTAAAGAGCTGCACGTAAAGGCACGTGACTAAGACACCAGTGGGCCTGAGGCTGGGGGAGGGGCAGGCAGCAGGCAAAAGCTTCGGAATGAAAGGACCCCACCCAGAAGCATAGGGACAGCCAGAGTATGGGGGGCCCCAGAGAGGAAACAGCCTTAATCCCTCAGCGCCCCTGTGGCTGGACCCAAGCAATCTTTACTAGTTGTCGTGGAATTCAGAGAATTAGAGTTTGCAAACTCAAGTTTTATTTTATTTTTAAAAAATATATTTTTATTGATTTCAGAGGGAAAGAGAGAGACAGAGAGAGATAGAGATAGAGACATTCATGATGAGAGAGAACCATGGATCAGCTGCCTCCTGCACGCCCCCTACTCAGGATCTAGCCTGCAACCCGGGCCTGTGCCCTGACTGGGAATCGAACTATAACCTCCTGGCTCCTGGGTCATTTAAATTGGTGAAGTGACCACATATTATGTCACATCCTTTGTTCCCATGTAAAATGAAATTCTCAAGCCAGGAAACATAGTTGAGGCATTTCCTGAGTTGATGTACCACACAGCACTCTTGACAGGTCTGTTCTTCTTTTTTAAATTTCTTTATTGATTCAGGTGTTAAATGTGTGTCTTTAACCCCCATTCCCTCCCTCCTCCCCCTCATGCCCTCCCCTCTGTTGCCGTGTCCATTGGATGGGCTTATCTGCATGCACACAAGCCGTTTGGCTGATCTCTCCCTCACCCCGCCCTCCCCTGCCTCTCTTGGTCTGTTCTGACGCCAAGTTCACGAGGGCTGTGCCCTGTGGCTGCTGCTCAGAGAGGGTGCGTGGCGTCGAGAAGGCCGGGGCGGGCTGCGTTTCTGAGGGACTGGATGTGTGATGAGTCCAGAGTCCAGGTTTTACAAACCGGGGCAGCTCGGAGAGCGTTTCTGAACCAGCTCTGGGGAATCAGCGTCTCCCGTTAACAGTCAGCCACTGGGCACCACTTTTCCCATCTAATCGTGTTGATCTGCTGACGGGTGACATGTTGAGTTCTCCCGCGGGGGACCTGGCAATGTGAGGGTGCGCTCGCTGGGCCTTCGGTTCCGGGGATGTCACCTCGGTGTCGGGCACAGTGCCGGGCGCCTGGAGACGGGCCCCCTGAGTCCTTCCTCTTCCTGTGCACTGGGCGGGGGTCTCTTCCCATTTTTTAAAAAAATGTATTTTATTGATTTTCCACAGAGAGGAAGGGAGAGGGACAGAGAGTTAGAAACATTGATGAGAGAGAAACATCCATCAGTGGCCTCCTGCACACTCCCCACTGGGGATGTGCCTGCAACCAAGGTACATGCCCTTGACTGGAATCGAACTTGGGACCCTTCAGTCCGCAGGCTGACGCTCTACCCACTGAACCACACAGGTCAGGGCCCCTTCACCCTGTGCTGTGGGAGGTGTGGTGGTCCAGATGGGCAGGCCGGGGACCGGACTCAGGCCCAGGCCAGCAGGCTGGGGGAGTGGTCCCTGTTCCCGGGGTGTCTGCGAGGCTGGGGTGAGGAGGCTGCGCTCGTAAACAGTGAGCCTGTGCCCGGGACGCTTACCATCCTCCTGTCTCTTTTCAAAAATATGATTTAACTGATTTCAGAGCAGGAGGGAGAGGGGGAGAGAGACAGAAACATCAACGATGGGAGAGAATCATGGATTGGCTGCCTCCTTACACGCCCCGCACTGGGTGGGGATGGAGCCCACAATCCGGGCCTGTGCCCTGACCGGGAATCGAACCCTGACCTCCTGGTTCCTAGGTCGATGCTCAACCCCTGGGCCATGTGGCCTGGGTTTGGGGCTCTTTTTTTTTTTTTCTCAATTATAATGATCACGATTTTATGGGGAAAATACAGTTGCCTCAGCACAGAGCATCTCCCCAGAGCATCTCCCCAAAGACACAGAGGGGCTGTCTTGGGGGCACGTTGGGCACGTGGGGAACGAGGGGGCGCCGGCTGCTGAGCCAGGAACACACCGGGGGCGGGGCTCCCCCTGTCCTGGGGAACGCGGCTCCGTCGCATCTGAGGACGGTGACGGGTGGCGCAGAGGAGCCTCATGGGAAACGGGCTTCTCCGGAGGCCGGGGCTTCTGTCACGTCCAGGCTGGGTCCCCCGGCTGTTTTCCAGATGCTGGTCCGACAGACTCATGCCTTGCACCCCCCTCCCATCCCCCCGCCTCTGCGTTCCGGGTGAAGGGGGGTCTGTTTCATCCTTAACTCACAGAAGTGGGGGAGCCTAGAGACCTGGGAAGCCCTCCTTGGAGTCCACTAGACCCACGTTGGTGCGTCCGTTCTTGGCACCGAGGAACGGGAAGGGGGGACTTGAGGTGCTCCCCGGAAGTAAGTCCCCCTGCCCTGGAGTGACCTGGGTATTCCCCGCGGTTAGAACGGCGTCTGCGGCAGCTCCAGGCCTGACAGGTGGCGGGGGCAGCGGCCGAGCCCCCATCCGCCACTGAGACGGCGGTTTGGTGGGGGTACACGAGGGGGCTGGGGCCAGCCATCACAGCCTGAGGGGGGTCTAGGTCGGGATCCAGGCGGACCACAGGGGTGGGCCCTGCCAAGCCTGTGGCGTGGCCGCTGAGGGCGCTGGGAACTGGGGCATCTGGGGTTGATCCTCAGCGGTCTGTGCCCCCCCATTCCCACCCCCACGCCCTGCGTTGGTGGAACCACCTGTGCGGCCGGGCTCGGACCCGTTTAGATAGGAGGGACGGGTGTGGGACCGCACGCCTTTGGGAAGCTGAGATAAATGGGGTCGTGGCTGATGAATGGACCGCCCTCAGGAGGGAACAGGCTGCAGGAGAGAGGAAATTAGACCAGGGCGGGGTGGGGGGAGTGGGGGGCGGGAGCTGGGACGGAAGGTGCGGGCGCCTGAAGCCAAGGCCCTTCGCTCCTCCTCCCCCCGAGTCTCCGGGGGCGAAGGGCCCCCTCCCCGAGGAGCGCCATCCTCCTGCGGCTGCAGCATCTCCGCGTTAGGACGGCGGGTGGGGCTGCGTGTCCTGGGGGCGCCGTGCGGAGAGGATGAACCGTGCCGTTTGCAGAGAAGTGAACAGTCCCCTGAACAGCAGGCCAGGCCAGAGAGTTCCCGGGTATCAGCGGGCAGGGAACGGGGCTTTCAAAAGGTCCTGCCCAAGCCCCCTCCTCCTGACCCCTGACCCCACCCAACCCCGAGCTGAGAGGCACGTGGGCTGGGTAGTGCCAGCTTCACAGGATGGCAGCTGGACCCGCTTTGACTCAGCCGAGCTCAGCTGGGAAGGCTGCGGGGCTGCGGGGCTGTGCAGGGAGGGGCCGGGGCCGGGCTGCCGTGAGAGGAGGGCGTCCGAGTCTCACTCCCGGGAGACATGGGTCCCTGGCTCCGGGCTGCCCAGCATGTCGGGGTGGGGCTCTACCTGACCGGCTTGTCTACAGGATGGGGAGGGGGGCTGGGGGGTTCTGGCTGGTGACATGCTGATGCGGGGGAGCCAGGCGATCAGGGCGAGGACTGGGAGTGGCTGGCACCCCATCCACAGACGGGGCGTGGGGGACGGTCTGCGGACCCGATGGGGGAGGCCGACGCTGCTGTGGCCTCTGAGGAGTGAGACCGAAGTCAAAGCCCAGGCTGATGGGTCCCAGCTCTCCGTTAATCTGTCTGTCCGTCCGTCCATCCATCCATCCATCCATTCATCCATTCACAGGTGTCTGAGCACTCACTAGGTGGCATGCGCTGTGCTGCGGGCCTCGCCTGAGGTAAAGCGGTCCCCGCTCTTGCCGGTCAGAGATGGGGCGAGTGGGAAAGGATCGGCGGGTGATGACATACGTCCCCATGTAGCGCAGGGGTCAGTGTGCCCCTGACAGATGTGACTCGGGCTCGGAGCAGCCGACCCCTCGCTGCACGCCACGCCAGGCGTGCGGGCCGGGCTGAGGATGCGAACCTGGGTCTGCTCTGACCCCAGAGCCCGTGCTCTCGAACAGTTCACCGGCCGGAACACGGCACGTGGACAGGAGCGTCCCTTCCGCCGCCGGCAGCGGTTGGCAAACGCATTATTCCACAGAGCCGGGTATCCCCATGACAACGATGGAAGTTTCTTTGGAGAGCCACATTTTTTAAACGTAAACTTCTTCACAACAGACACGCCCCGGCCGTGGAGGAGCCACACTCCAGAGGCCAAAGAGCCGCAGTTTGCCGACCACTGCGCTAAGGAACCTGTGGGGGTCGCTGCTCTAGCCAGGGACACAGAGGAGAACAGACTGGAGCTGAGATGGGGAGAGTTAAAATAGTGCTTTAATGCCAGTGCCGCAGCCTGTGCTTCACACCACGGCTCTCTAAACGCTCGTCTGGAACACAGAAGCTGCAGACATACAGATGCGCACACCCATCCACGGAGCGGGCGCCCCTCCCTCTGCGACACGAGGACCTGGGAGCCCCCATGGGAATCCAGCCCCAGGACGGGGGCAGAGCCGTGGGTGCCCCGGTCAGGGAGGCATTCGCAGGGGCGTTTGCTCAAGCGTGTCAACCGCAGGAAGGAAATTGGGGGCCGGATCTCTTCAGTGACCCCGGAAAGGCGCCTGCTGCAGGGTTGGAGGCCTGGACCGCAGCAGCTCAGAAGCCTGGGCCTGGCTGGCACCGACCGCGGTCCGTGGTCTGCGGGCGCCACCGCTGCTGCAGAGACGGGCCGGCCCTCAGCTTCTCACAAAGGAGTCTTCGGAAGGCGACTGGGAGCCGGGGCAGGCTTTCTCGGTCTCAATGTCCCGGTACTCGGTGCCTGAGGGGGGAGAGCCAGAGGAAAGAGAGGTCGGTCTTTTCTGGTTCTCCTGCTTAAAAAATACTTATTTACTGCTGTCAGGGAGGAAGTGGGGGGGAGAGAGGCATCCAGGACGAGAGAGAAGCATGGATCAGCTGCCTCCTGCACGCCCCACACTGGGGATCGAGCCTGCCACCCGGGCCTGTGCCCTGACCGGGAATCGAACCCTGACCTCCTGGTTCCTAGTTTGATGCTCAACCCCTGAGCCATGCCGGCCGGGCTCCTGCTTGTTGAGGCATAAACCCCCCCATGGCGGATGGCTTTCTCGCGGATGGACGAGACGGAAGCCATGTCAGTGAAATGCTGGGTTTCGCTCTCTGTGACCCAAGGCCAGAGGCCCGGGCCCGGAGACCTCTCGGAGGCCGCCTCCCTCGGAGTGTGCGTGTCCACCTGCGCGGCGGTGCCCACAGGGTCGGCTAAGGGGCGCCCCATCGGGAACGCATCCTGGTCTCCCATGGTCAGCGGTGACGGCATCGGGACCAGCGTTCTCAGCCTCAGGCGTCCATCGCACTGCAGCCCAGTCTTCAAGCCGCCAGGGGCCTCGGCCTCACTTTCGGGGACTTGGAAGCCTGCTCGTCCGGGTGGCTTACGAGCCACGTGGACTCTCCGTGGCGGCTCAGTGGCCTACAGACCCGGGTCCCAGCCCGTTCGCCTGTCCTTGGTGGGACACCAGGGGCCAGGGTGGATCCTCGGGACGGGCAGCTGAGGGCCGGCCTATGAGCAGCCCGTCCCCCCCCCTCCCAGGCCCACGTTCTTACAGTCAGGGTTCTGCCCCAAGGCCAGGGCAGGGAGAGCGGGGCTGGGACGGGAGCAGGGGCACGTGTGTGCAGCATGAGTAAGGCGGCGGGGTGTCCAGTGGGGGAGGGGAGGGTGTGAGCGTGCCGAGGTTTACGGACTGAAGTGAAAGTGAAAGGAGTTTACTGCCGGTTCCTGTGCCCACAGGCTCCACGTGGCGGAGGTTCTCCGGCTCTGGGCTGGCTTCCCGGCGAAAGGCGAGGCTACGCTGGGGGTTTCCTAGTCCTGGGTGCCCCGCTGGCCCCACTGACCTTCCTTAGTCAGCGCCAGCCCCCCCTTTGGTAGCCCGCCCCCCTGCCCAGCCACCTGTCCGTTTGCTGTGTCCCCACATTGGAGGCCACGTGATGGAGCGGAAAGGGCATGGGGTCAGGGGTCGGGCAGGCCTGGCGGTGGCTCCCGGGGACTGGGTCCCAGGCTCCGTGGCCGGGGAAGCTGGGGTTTTCAGCGCCTGAGCGGGCGGTCTGCCCCCCGAGGGGAAGTGCCACATGCCTGGTGGGCTGCCGGGAGCATCGCCTTGGGGCCCGGCTCCTGGCCCGGCTGTGCCCGATGCGAGGGGCTGCACCCGGGTCCGGCTTATGCGCTAAAGGGCTTTCTCCTGGGACGCTTCCCCCGTGGCTCACGTCCAGTCCCGCCTCTGACCTCTGACCTGACCTTAGGTTCTACGACCAGTGAGGGCAGCCACCCCCTCAGGGTAGCGCTTCCGGAAGGCTGCCTGCAGGGGGGGATGTTCCGGGGGAAGTGCAATCTCAACCTCCGGGTGGGAGCCCTCCGGAAAATTGGCCACGTGGTCCCAATGGCCCCGAGTGAAAAGGACAGGACCCTCTGGCATCAGCTCGGAATATTCCCCCTGAAGGCAGCGGTTCTCCATCTTCCTGAGGCCGTGGCCCTTTAACAGGTTCTCCATCTTCCTGAGGCCGTGGCCCTTTAACACAGCTCCTCACGCTGCGGTGACCCCCAACAGGACAGTTATTTTCGTGGCTACCTCATCACTGTCATTTTGCTGCTGTGATGAATTGTCACGTAAATATCTGTGTTTTCCCATGGTTTTAGGCGACGCTGCTAGTGGTTCTCAACCTGTGGGTCCCTAAGCTAGCCGGGTCGCCTAAGACATCAGAAACACAGATATGTACATGACGATTCATTAACAGCGGCGAAATGACAGTGATGAGGTAGCTACGGAAATAACTGTGTGGTTGGGGGTAGCGCAGCATGAGGAGCCGTGTGAAAGGGCCGCGGCCTCAGGAAGGTGGAGAACCTCTGCCTGAAAGTAACCCTCAGAGTCTGGTTGTCAGCCTGAACCGTCAATGCAAACACGGAAACCTCTAGACCAGCGGTTCTCAACGTGGGGGTCGAATGACCCTTTCACAGGGGTCACCTAAGACCATTGGAAAATGCAGATATTTACATCACGATGCATAACAGTAGCAAAATTTCATGGTTGGGGGTCACCACCACATGAGGAACTGTATGCAAGGGTCGCGGCCTTAGGAAGGTTGAGAACCACTGGTCTAGACTGTTCCTAAAGTCTCGCGTCTGCTCATGGAGGGAGATGGTCAGGGGCCCGAGCCTGTGTGTCTGAGGCCCGGCCAGCATCGCACTGAGGTTGAGGGCGTGGCCAGGCAGGGGAGGCCGGGGGTTTGCGTGGAGCTGGGTCCGGGGCACGGAGACCTTTCTGAGGGTGACTCCCTGCACCTTGCTGCTCAGAAGGGGGAGGTCTCCCGCCTCCCCCTCACCTGTCCGCTTCTGGGAGATAAATCCACCACTGGGCTCCGCGGGGCAGACGCTGGCCCTGGTGGTTCCATTGGGGGCCTGGGTGTGTGTGTGTGTGTGTGTGTGTGTGTGCGCCCCACAGCCCATCAGAGCCAGAGTTCCTGCTCAGTCTGTCCCTGCTGGGGGGGTGGGGGTGGTCCCTCTGAGTGAGGGCCCAGGCGGATCAGGGCTTCGGGGTTGTGGACCTGGCTTTGAGTCCCCACCTGCCTTGCGACCTCGAGCCCATTCGGGAAGCTGCCTGGGCCTCAGGTTCTTCGCTCACAAGCTGACGTTTGTGACCGCGCTGGCTCGGAGGCCACTGTGCAGGCTCCGTGCGCTGACTGGGTGGGAAGGGGGGAAGCGCTGGTGAACATTAGCGACGGCGACTAGTTTCCATTTGTTCTGGCTGTCTCCTCACTCTGTGGGGCCGGTGCCCGTGCTGGCGGGAGACGGCGGGATGGGAAATGCTCTCAGGACCTCTGTTCGTTCTTCCTTTCCTGGCGTCTGCACTTCCTGCCCTTAACCCTTCCCAGCTCTTAGGACGCTGAACCCTGACAAGAAGGGCCCACTCACCTCACTCTGGGGAGATGGGATCCCAGAGCTAGACCCCTGGGGTCCGGACTGTCTGAGTTGGAGGTCACCTGGCCAGGACCCTTTCTGAGCACGTCCTCGGCTGACCGAGCCCCCCGCCCCATGCAGTGTGCCTCAGACCTCCACCTATGGTCGCTCTCAGACCCCTAAACGCTGCCCTGGCCCCACACGGAGCGTGGGAACTCCCTGGCTTCTGGACGCCCCAGGCCTGATCCTGCACATCAGGACCAGGTCACAGCCACGCATCAGCCCCTCCGGCCCCCAGACTGGCAGGCAGCCCCCAGCTCTCGGTGGTATGTATCCTGCTGCTTCTGTGGTCAGGTGTGTGGCTTGTTGAGCTGTGACCTCTTCGCAGCAGGACCGTGTGTTGCTTTAAATCTTTATCTGCTCCAGAGCCGCGTTCTCGTAAAGGAACGAAGGAAGGTGTACGTGCTTAGGAAACACCCAGCTGGTCCTGGCCGGTTTGCTCAGTGGTTCGAGTGCCAGCCCGTGGACTGCAGGGTCTCGGGTTCGATCTGGTCAAGGGCATGTACCTTGGTGGCAGGCTCGATCCCCAGGCCTGGTGGGGGCACGTGAGAGGCAACCGATCGATGTGTCTCTCTCACATCCATGTCTCTCTCTCTCTCCCTCCCTCCCTTCCATGATCTCTAAGAACCGATGGGAAAACATCTTGGGGTGAGGACGTGGCGCCCCACCTGGCAGCACAGATCTCTGAGGTTCGGGCGTTGGCTTTTCTGAGTCCCCTCTTAGGCTTTGTGACCTGTGTTATCCCGGCCGGGATGGCCACGCCCTCCGAGGTCAGCGGGGAGCAGGCTGTGGGGGCCGCTGAGCACACGCAGGTGGGAGGCTGGGGAACAGCGCCCGGACAGCAGGCTCTGCTCGGCCTGTCCCGGCCAGAGCTTTTCCCAGCTGCATCGCCTGCCCCACGTTCCCGGCGGGACTGGGACCCCCGCATCCTCAGGGCGGGGGGCTCTGAGCTGTCAGCCCAGACCGAGCAGGGACAGGAAGGACTGTGGACGAGAAGACCGGTGCGGTATTTACGCCACAAATGAGTTTCTAGGCGGATTTAACGTCAGGAGCGCCCTCTCTCGGGAAGCGGGGCGCCTCGTAGGGATGTGGCCTGGATTCTCGCCTCGAGCAGGAGCGGGCGGTGGCTGAGGGAGCCACTGAGACAGCGGCGGTGGGTAGACTCAGAGGAGCACCGAGGCCCTACTGCGTGTCCGATCTGTGCTCTTGGCTTCTCGACAGATCCCTGCTTTTCCCACGCTGTCAAAACAGGCGCATCCGGAGGGGGACTGGGCACCTGAGGCAGGGGCGGCTCTGGGCCACCCCGGAGGCCGGGAGGTGAAGGTGTGGCCCCCGCCGACCAACCTCAGAAACCGTCTCTGGAGGGAGCTTCCCGCTGCACGGAGGGAGGGCGAGCAGCAGGTGCACGGAAAGCAGCGGGCGCGTGGAAAGCAGGGGGCGCAGGGAGGGAGGGCGAGCAGCGGGCACGTGGAAAGCAGGGGGCGCAGGGAGGGAGGGCGAGCAGCGGGCGCACAGAGGACGCACACGCCTGCCTCCCTGCTCGGAGGACGGAGCGTGAGGGGCTCCGTGGAAGCCTCGGTTTCCCTCTCTCTTCTGCCCGTTTAACGTGAGCAGCCTCCTCCGGCCCAGGGCGCCCCAGCTCCCCGCCAGGCGTGAAGCAGGGGAAGCGCACAGCCTGGGCTGAAGGTGGGCAGCAAGCGGGTCTTCCTCCCTCTCCACCCCCCTCCCCGCCCCGAGGGAGAATCTGAAAAATGCGTGAGCTTCCTCTGAGGAATCCTGTGGGTAACAGACACCTGGCTCTGCGGTCGGAGTCACAGAAATCTGGCGGAGGGAGCGTCTCCCTCCTCCTGGGCTTGCTCGGCCAGGATGCGGGGCACCGGGGGCATCGGAGGGCGGGCCCTGGCATTCGTGCTCCAGGCTGCCTCTGCCCCCAGGCGTGTGTTTTCTGTCGGCCTGGCGGAGACCTTCCCAGGAAATCTTCCCGTTGAAATGACCCCTCGAAGCCGGAAGCCGGCCGCGGGGTGTCCCTGGCTCCGTGTGGCACAGAGACACGTGTACGCTCTGCCAGGCCTTCTGTTCCCGCGTCTGCGGCACTGAACCTCGCAAAGGCGACGCTGGCCCGTGACATTCCCACCCAGGAGTCGCTAAGACTGAGTCTGGAGTGGTTTTCCTTTGCTCCCATTCACCCTCAAACCGTAGGAGAAACATCCAAAATGCAAGGAGTTTTCAAAATTAAAAAAAAAAAAAAAAGCAGCCACCAGCTCCGTGAAACGCCAGGATGGGGATTCCGTGTGTGCCAAGCGTGGGCAGCCGTGTGGTACCCGAGGGGGCGGCGACCCATCAGCCACACATTTTCCAGACAAAACTCCCAGGGCCTCCGAGTGACGGCGTCCATGGCGTGTCCCCTGAAGTGCGCACACACGGCCGCAGCTGGCAGCGCAGTGTGCGAACAAAATGCACTTCGATAAACACGGCCTTGCTGACTGCTCAGAGGGGCCTGCGTTTCTTGAGCCACGTGAGATTTTGCGAATTCGCCGCAGAACCACCAACCTTTGGCTGGTTCCACGTGGACACGTGTGAGCCAGGACAGGCTGACACGTTCCAGGGGAAGAGGCCGTGCCGGAAGCGTCCTGTCCCCGACAGCAGCCCCCGTACCTGCACCCCCCCAGCGGCCCCTGCACCAGCTCTCTGCCCGGGCTGTCCCTCACACCGCCCCGTCCAGTTCCTGTTAAAAAATGGGCACAACACCCTTCCTCCCCAATTCTTTAATCTTTTTTTTTTCCTTCTCTGTGCCTGCGGCAGCAAAGCAAAGCAACCGACCAACCTTGGAGGTCCTCGCGGGGTGACGGCCAGCCTGGACCCAGGGCACTGAGACAGGAGGACAGGTCAGTACGTGGCTGTGCGTGTCCTGACCACTCTGGGAACGGCCCCCCGAGGCCCAGGCTCCTTCCTGCAGTAGGAGGTCTTCCCAGACGCTTACCCAGACGGTGACAGGGCTGCTGCGGGCTGTGCGAGGCTGTCACTGCACACTCACCTGCACGCACGCACCTCTTAGTTCAGGGGCGACCCCGAGAGCAATAGCGTGCAATAGCGTCCGGGAGCCTTGGGCTCATTCATGACCACAAACCCAGGCCCCGTGGTGTCCTCTCCCCAGACACGGACACACAGCCCCACCCACGCGTGTCTCCTCCACGGGCCGCAGAGCGCCTCGGGGGACACGGAGCGCGCACACAGGGCCCCCCTTTCCTCCGATGCGACGCTTTTCAAGCATTTGTTTTCCTACTTGGAACTCACGGTAAGTTCCCGTTTTTTTGCGGGATGTCTGAGTGAGGGTAAAAGGATAAAAAATTACACTAGATGCATCTCGTCCCTTGAATCACGTTATATTTTTGGTGCATTAAAAAAGGGAGGAAGAGAAAGCAACCAGCGTAGGAAACCCGGCCCAGGGACTGTGTCGGCGCCCCGAGGGTGCCACAGGTCCGGAAGTCGTTAAAAACAGTGTTGGAGGGTGATACATACAACAGTACGAAACCCGGAGGCCGTTGCAGGATTTCTTTTTAAAAAATGGCAAAATGTTTGGCAAATGTAAGCAATGACGGGGGCGGGGCGGGGCCGCACCGGCTCTGAGAGAAGCCGGTCATAGCCAGTGGGGCCCCTGCTTCCTGAGGTCGCTCTGCGGGGCTGGGCCCCGCCACCGGGAGGCGCTCCGGGGGCAGGAGGGGTGCTGGCCCTGCACCCCGGCCCGCGGGCGTGGACATGGACATGGAGCTGGTGAGAGGTGCCGGTCACAGATTCCAGCGCGGGCACCCGCTGGCAGCGCTGGGAGAGCTCGGGCCTCGAACCACATGCAGACTGGGTGAGGCGTCCGCACCGGGACCCATATTGCGAAAGATGGGGGGGGGGGGCTGCCCTCCTCCCGCCTGCGGCCCCGCCCCCAGGGAGGAGGGGTCCCGGGGGTGTCACTAGTGCTTCTCCTGGCCAGGCTGTCCACGGGTGGCTTTTAGTAGACTTTCTTTGAAAAGGGCGGTCTCTCGTTCGTATGCTGTGTGTGTGTGCAGGGACGTCCGTCCTCCGAGCTGGCCACCACGGCTCCCTGAACTTGGCAGTGCCCGTCGCTTGCAGCCGCCACCGGCATCCCGAGACCCCGCGCCGGCGCCCCAGAGCAGCCCTGCGCCCCGCCGGGAGGTCACGCGTCAGACACGTGGTCCCACGCTCTCCTCATGCTGGAGGCCGTCTGGCTCTGATGTGGAGAGAAGGATAAAGGTCCTGTGTGTGTGTGTGTGTGTGTGCGTGTGGGTGCGTGTGCGGTGGCTTGTGGAAACCTGTTTGCTCTTTCTGTAGGAAAAATGGCCCTCGGACTGCGCTCCAGAGTTCGCCCCTGAGTCGCTAGAGCACGGACTCCATGTTCTCGCACCACTCGTGGTCTTCGAGGTTATAGATAAACTTTGTCCTGTGCGTCTGGCCGGCCGGCACCGGGTCCCTCCCCAGCTTGTCTAGGGTCAGAGTAGAGGCAAAGAACTCACTGGTGCTCAGGCCGCCCTCGTGGCTCTTGATGTAGCGCTTATAGTTCTTCCGCAGGCACTGCCACGTGGTGGTGTAGAGCAGGAAGGCGAAGGACTTGAGCGCGATGGCGATGCTCACGTACAGGTGGCGGTAGACCACGTTGTCATAGAGGACGCAGGCGCCCTGCTCCCCGCAGAACGTGCTCCAGAACAGGCAGGTGGAGTCGATGCCGGCCCCGAAGATGAGAGGCGGGGGGATGAAGCCTGCGGGGGAAGAGAACGCTCAGGGTGTGGCTCCCAGGCGCACAGAGGGGCGGCCAACGACTGGAGTGGGAACCCCAGCTCTGCCTCTGCCTGCGGGTCAAACCTGGGTAAGTGGCTTCAGGCCTCTGTGCCTCAGTTTCCTCATCTGCACGGGGGGGGGGTAAAAAGGGAGGGGAAGACAACACCCATCCTGGTCACACTGCAGGGGGTGGGGGTCCCTGAGGGGCACGTGCATGGTGTCACCCCGGGAAGGGCATCCGGGCAGAGGGAGAAGCAAAGAGGCACCCAGCTGTGCGCAGCGGATCCTGGGGGGCGTGTGCTTTTCAGTGAAGGAACTGAGAGCCGTAAAGGACCAGAAGTTGAATGAGTGCACGCGTGGGGGTCTACACACTCAGAGCTCCAGTGTGGCTATCTGCGCGCGCGCGCGCGCGCACACACACACACACACACACACACACACACACATAAAGGTACTGCTGTGGAGTTTAAGATGAGAAATACCAGCACCGGTTGTCAGCTCTCCCTCCCTGAAGACAGTGCGGCTCAGAACCCTGTTATTCCAAGCCGGGAACTTGCAAACCCCTTCAATGAGAGCACGGTGGGGGGCAGCAAGCGGTCATTTGGAAAGGCAGGTGGTGTGGAAGCTGCGACACAGGAAATAACGGCTCTCGTTACTGTCCTGGTCCAGGTCAGAGGGTTGAGCCCAGGTCCAGAGGCCCCGGCTTATACGGAAACAACTCGAGGTCAGACATCGACAAGGAAGGAAATCAAAGGTGGGTGTTGGCCTAACACGGAGCAATGGGAAGCCACACGATACCAGGGGCTCTGGGCCAGAGCGGGCTGGAGTAGAGGTGGTGATGTAACTAGGAACGGAAAACCTGTACCCGGTTACAAAGAGCAGGGAAAAGGGGGAACGGGAAGACGACACGGAAAAAAGTCCCCTAGTCATACACTGGTCTACTCCAGTCTGCACTCATCGATAGATCTGAGATAGAGAACTACATCCATCCACACTCTAATCCAACCGAATCTCAGCTACACCACCCTACACTAGTCAGGTCAGCCTGGCTCCGTCCTGCGCTCTGTGGAAAGTGGGCTGCCACCAACCACATATTCTAATCTAGACTAGTTTCATGGAATCTACTGAGGTTGATGGTAGGCCTCCCGCAACAGAGTCCAGGATGGAAGCAAGGAAGTCCTGTGGAGTCTAGTCTAATCTGCCTGGCTCCATCCTAGGATCCTTGGGAAGAGGCCTTCCACGAACCTCACACTCTATCTAGTCTGACGGGTTCCTTTCAGGGCTCAGAGGAAAAAGGCCACCCACCAACCGAACACTCCAGCCTAGACTAGTCTGCGTTGATCTAGTGTGGCTGATCGTAGGCCTCTTGCAAAAGAGCCCGGAATAGAGTCAAGGCGCTCAGTGCAGTGTGGTCAGCCTGTGTCCATGCTGTGTTCCCGGAAGAGGTTTACCATGAACCTCACACAAAAGTCTAGTCTGACCTAGCACAGTCTAACCGGCCAGATGTCATTGTGGGCTCTGTGGTAAGAGGCCTACCACCAACCTCACACTGGTCTAATATAGTCTGCTGTAGTCAGCCTGATTCATCCAGGACTCTGTGGGAAGAAGCCTAAAACCACCTCACACTCTAGGCAACTCTGGTCTAGACTCATGTAGTCAGCCTATATTGATGCTGGGATCTTTAGGGACAGGCCTACCACCAACCTCACAATCCAGTCTAGTCTCATCTAGTCTAGTGTAGTCAGCCTGTCTCCGTGCTGGGCTCTGTAGGAAGAGGCCTACCACCAATCTCACTCTACACTACACTAGGCCACACTAGAGTGTGAGGGTGGTGGTAGGCCTCTGTTTACCGAACCCAGCATGAAGACGGGCTGACTACACTAAACTAGACTAGACTAGAGTATAGGCAGCCAGTCTCCACGCTGGGCTCGGAAGGAAGAGGCCTATCACCAACTTCACACTCCAGTCTAGTCTAGTCCAGTCTAGTGTAGTCTAGTCAGCATGTCTCCGTGCTGGGCTCTGTGGGAAGAGGCCTACCACCAACCTCACTCTACACTAGACTAGAATAGACTAGAGTGTGAGGGTGGTGGTAGGCCTCTTCCTACAGAGCCCAGCGTGGAGACAGGCTGACTCCACTAAACTAGACTAGACTAGAGTATAGTCAGCTGGTCTCCGTGCTGGGCTCTGTAGGAATAGATATATCACCAACCTCACTCTACACTAGACTAGACTAGAGTATAGTCAGCTGGTCTCCAGGCTGGTCACTGTGGAAAGAGGCCTATCGCCAAACTCACACTCCAGTCTAGTCTAGTCTAGTCTAGTCTAGGATATTCAGCCTGTCGCCATGCTGGGCTCTGTGGGAAGAGGCTATCACCAACCTCACACTGCAGTCAAGTCTAGTCTATTCTAGTGTAGTCAGCCTGTCTCTATGCTGGGCTCTGAAGGAAGAGGGCCTATCACACCTCACACTATAGTCTACTCTAGTGTAGTCAGCCTGTCTCCATGCTGGGATCTGTGGGAAGAGGACTACCACCAACCTCACTGTACACTAGACTAGACCAGACTAGAGTGTAAGGTTGGTGATAGGCCTCTTCCTACAGAGCCAAGCATGGACACAGGCGGACTACACTAAACTAGACTAGACTAGACTATAGTCAGCCGGTCTCCATGCTGGGGTCTGTGGGAAGAGGCCTATCGCCAACCTCACACTCTAGTCTAGTGTAGTCAGCCTGTCTCCGTGCTCGGCTCTGTGGGAAGAGGCCTACCACCAATCTCACTCTACACTAGACTAGACCAGACTAGAGTGTGAGGTTGGTGGTAGGCCTCTTTCTACAGAGCCCAGTATGGAGACAGGCTGACTACACTAAACTAGACTAGACTAGACTAGACTGGAGTGTGAGTTTGGCGATAGGCCTCTTTCCACAGTGGCCAGCCTGGAGACCAGCTGCCTATACTCTAGTCTAGTCTATTGTAGAGTGAGGTTGGTGATAGGCCTATTCCTACAGAGCCCAGCATGGAGACAGGCTGACTACACTAAACTAGACTAGACTGGAGTATAGTCAGCCGGTTTTCATGCTGGGCTCTTTGGGAAGAGGCCTATCGCCAACCTCACACTCCAGTCTAGTCTAGTTTAGTCTAGTGTGGTCAGTCTGTCTCCATGCTGGGCTCTATTGAAAGAGGCCTTCCACCAACCTCACAATTTAATCTAGTCTAGGCTAGTCTAGGGTTGTCAGCCTGTAGCCATGCTGAGCTCTGTGGGAAGAGGCCGTCACAAACCTCACATTCAGTCTAGTCTAGTCTAGTCAGCATGTCTCCGTGCTGGGCTCTGTAGGAGTAGGCCTATCACCAACCTCACACTATAGTCTAGTCTATTCTAGAGTAGTCTAGTGTAGTCAGCCTGTCTCTATGCTGGGCTCTGTAGGAAGAGGCCTACCAGCAACCTCACACTCTAGTCTAGTCTAGTCTAGTGTAGTCAGCCTCTCTCTATGGTGGGCTCTGAAGGAAGAGGGCCTATCACACATCACACTATAGTCTACTCTAGTGTAGTCAGCCTGTCTCCATGCTGGGCTCTGTGACAAGAGGCCTACCAGCAACCTCACACACTAGTCTAGTCTACTATAGTCAGCCTGTCTCCGTGCTGGGCTCTGGGACAAGAGGCCTACCACCAACCTCACACTCTAC
>JAAGEH010000243.1:3551928-3569604 GCA_011751065.1 Lasiurus cinereus | reverse complement strand
GGGGGTACCATCAACCTCTGGTCTAGTCTGCCTGCCTGTCCGAGATGCCTACCAACACCTGCACTAGATTAGACTAGACTCTGAGGTTGGTGGTAGGCCTGTTCCCACAGAGCCCAGCATGGAGTCAAGTCAGTCTAGTCTAGTCTAGTGGAGTATTCCTTGGCTGTGTCGTGGGCTCTGTGGAAAGAGCCTTCCAGCAACTTCACACTCTAATCCAGTCCATTCTAGTGGATAGTACTGTCGTCTGCTGTGGACCCTCTGGGAGCTGTGTGGGATGGGCGTTACCACCAACCGCACAATGTAAGCTAGTTGAGCCTATTCTATTGTCCTCTTTCTGCCTCATTTCCTTCCTGGATTCTGCGGTAACAGGCCACCACCACCCTCACAGCCTAGTGTAGTCTGTCTGTCTTTCCTCTGTCGTGCTTCCACTAACGTCACACTCTATTCTCTTTCCTTCACTTGCTCATGTCTTGTTGTTTATCACAGTTTTGATTCTGAATTCTATACGATGCCTTGTTTCTTTGCCTAGACCTAAAAATATAATAATTAAGGTAACATTCAGAGATCTTAAAATTGTCACATTATATATGCAATATCATTGTAATATCTGTCTTCACATTTACCCCAGGTCTCATGAAGTTGTCCGGTGTATCTTCCACTGTGTTCTTAGCTCCCTGTCTCTGGTGAGGCCTGCAGGGACCTCTGCCTCAGCTCCGCTGTGAGGCCCCTCCTCCCTCCTTACGTCAGCCTCCAAGAGCCGCGGAAGAGCAAGGCTGTGCTCACTTACGGGAACATGTCCCCCTAGCTTCGTACACCTCACGTGCTCAATAAATGCTGTTTCTCCATGCACGTGGATGTGGAATGTTTTAAGCCCTTTCTGAAATAAGGGTCCCTTTCGGCAGGCCTGCCTCTGTGGTTGAGCATCACCCTATGAACCAGTGCTTCCTGGTTGGATTCCTGGTCAGGGCACCTGCCCAGGTTTTGTGATCTTGGTCCACAGTGGGCGTGTGTAAGAGGCAGCCAATCAATGATTCTCTCTCATGATTGATGTTTCTACCTCTCCGAACTCAAAAGCACCTTTTGTGAAAGTAAGGGTCCCCACCTTGCTACCAGATGTTACACATTTGTCTACCTCTCTGTAGACAATGTGTAGGAGGGCGTCTGACTCAGTACCTTGTACCTCGTACCTCGGTTAAAAGTCACCGGGGTTAGTCCCTGCAGGGGCTTTCATCAGAACAGCACAGGTCAGAAAGGCCGAGATGCTTTAAGTTCCTGCTCTACCCGTCCTTACCTGGGCGCTGTCACACCTAGAACACGTCTCTTTTCCATGACTTAGAAATAAGACGGATCAAAAATGGTGGTGCATCTGCACAGTGGAATACTACGCTGCTGTAAAAAGGATGGAACTCCTACCATTTGCAACAGCCTGGGAGAGCATTATGCTGAGTGAAATCAGCCAGTCAGAGAAAGATACATATCACATGCTTTCACTCATTTGTGGACTATAATGAGCAACATAAACTGATGAACAAGAACAGATCCAGAGACAGAAGCATTGATCAGACAGTCAAACCTCAGAGGGAGGTTAGGGGTAAAGGAGAGAGATCAACCAAAGGACTTGTATGCATGCACATAAACCCAACCAATGGACACAGACAGTAGTGGAGGGAGGGAGGTGTGAGAGCATGAGTCAGGAAAGTAGGGGGCAGTGGGGGGGGGAAGGACACATAGGTAATACCTTAATAAAGAAAGAAAAAGACGAATACGCCTTATACGTGTCCCAGTGGGCACCAGCACCGTGTGTTATTACCAGTGCTGAGACCCTAAGGCAGTGGTTCTCAACCTGTGGGTCGCGACCCCTTTGGGGGTCAAACGACCTTTTCACAGGGGTCGCCTAAGACCATCGGAAAATGCAGATATTTACATCACGATGCATCACAGTAGCAAAATTTCATGGTTGGGGGTCACCACCACATAAGGAGCTGTATGCAAGGGTCACGGCCTTAGGAAGGTTGAGAACCACTGCCCTAAGGCCTTCCCTGGGCGCTGTGCAGGGCAATGACCGAGGCAGTTGATGGGAAATTCTTTGCTGCCAGCAGGGGGAGGCAGTGAGCGGGGCAGAGTCCCCCAGAGGCGCTCCTCTTCCTAATGAATCTGAGGGGCTGTTTTCTCTTCCACATGCTAGCTACATGGGAACTGTCTCATCATAAAAGACGTAACCACATCTATTGTAGACCTCTTCCCCAACTGTATCTTGTAGCCTTTTTAAAAAAAATTTTACAAGCACGCTGCTAAATATTTCTAAAACCCATTCTTTGTGCTCAGCCGTAGCTTACACTTCGAATAATGAACATTTACTCTGGAAACAGAGAGCACGGTCATTTCCCGTTCCACACTGATTTGCCATTCGTGTCCCTGAAAGAAGACCACCGCCCTATTATTCAAGAAAGAAAAGTTATCCTCTCCTGACCTTGGCCTTGACAGAGCTCTGTTCATAAGGCATTGATCACATGGTAGAGGGAGAGGGCGTGGCGTAGCTGCGAGCTGGGGACCCAGGTGGGCTTTTCCAGATTTGCCCCCGCAGGGCCCGGGCCCAGGACCTTGAGAGAATCGTGGGCCATTCCCCCCGTTTCCCTATCGTACTAAGGGGGCCTGACCTTAACCTCTATCCACCCCTCCCCGGGAATGGAGGCCCTGTAGCGTGAAGGTCACATGCCCCTCCCAGAAACCTCAGGGCATAAAGCAAATCAGTTTGGAAAAATGGAAAGGATGCAGTTTCCATTTGCAAGGCACTGAGCTCTCTCTCTCTCTCTCTCCTCCCTCTCCCTTCCCTCCAGCCGGCAGCCCCACAAATGAAGCATGTCACAGGATGCTCAGGGGTGCTCTCCGCAGGTGCCAAATGACACCATCAATTTCCCCACTGGGTGCCATTACGTTCCCTCCCCCGCCAAGGAGAGATCAGAGTTGACGTGATGAAAACCTGGCCACTTCCTGAGCTTAGGTCTGAACCCTGGGCCAAAGGCACAGCCTTCCGGTTTCTCTGATTTTTCTGGGAGCTGTCTATCCTTAAACAGCAGAGAAAAGAGAGACAAGTTCAAGCGGCGAGACCGTCTCCCGGACAGCCACTCACCCGGCCTCGGCCTCGGGGTCACTACTGAAGGGTGAGGGGAGGGTACGTACCCAGCAAGCGGAGGAGGAGGAAGAGCACTCCCAGCGCGTACGACTTCAGCTCCGGGCTGACGGTCCTGCGGGCGCGGAGACGGGGGCAGGAGAGGGTCTCATCACGCGCTGTCTCTGACAGCCCCCCCTCCCCCCGCCACATGCGGCCCAGCGGCCCTCCTAGGGAAGGAGCAGCGGGTTCCCCTGCCCTGCCCTGCCCGGCGGCGGCACATGATGGTAACCGCGGTGACGGGACACGGTTGTGACCAGCGGGGCTGATCTGGTCAGGAAGGACAGACTGCAAAGCGGGCCACAGTCTTCACTGAAAGGCACCTCGCCTTGGCCAGGACAGGGCAGCATCTTGGGGCGACAGGTCCCACGCACCCGGGAACCGCCCCTGGGAAGACACTGGCCCCGTGGCTCCCCGACTCGCCAGAACACGACACTGGGGTCACGCTCGGGCCCTTCTGATGACCCAACGGAACAAGCACACCGTAGCCCCCGGGTGCCCGGCGCCTTCACTCCACCTCCATCCGGTCTGGGTGCCTGGCCCCTGACAGCATCACGCTTCCTCGTTGCGAACGGCCCCCCCCTCCGGGGGGGGCCCCCCCCCCCCAGAATGGCCCCTCAATGACCCCTCTCACTTCCTGGACCCGCAGAGGGTCCGTGTTCTGGGGAAACGACTCTGCGCCATTCCAACGTGGAGCTCAAAGGCCCGGTCTCTGCGCGTGCGCTTGGCACACAACCCGAACTCCCTGGGGCTCTTCTGACCGGCTCCCGGGCCTAGTTCTGCACCTTCATGTGGGGGGACCGACTTGCTCCCCGCTTCTCTGCAGGTGGGAGGTCCCTGGACTGATTCCCAGCACCTCGGCCGCTGGCTGAGATGCACATGCCCCCGGCTCTGTCTGTGGGAGACGGGCGGACGCACTGGGGGATGGGGGGAAGGGAGCGCGAGGGGGGTCCCAGGCCTGGGGCCGGGCCCGCTCACCTGATGAGGATGATGACGGAGGGCGTCTGGGCCATGGCCCCGATCATGCTGCAGACGCACATCACGCACAGGAAGGTGAGGAAGGCCTCTTGGCAGCCGGGGCTGGGGCACTTGCCGGGGACCACGCTGGCGTTCTCGGGCGGCCCGGCGGGCAGGCACGCACAGCCCGTGAGGTTCTGGGAGGAAGAGCAGCCCTTTCAGTGGCATCTCCCGCGCCCGCGCCCCAGGCCGCCCATCACTGGAGCCGCCACGGCCCAGGGACGCGTCCACAGCAGTCCCGTTAACTGGCCCGAGCACACGAGCCGGCGTTCTAAGAGGCCGCGGAGCACACGCAATCAGAGGCGTGTGCACGGGGGGAGGGCCGAGCCCATCTCCGGGGACTTCATGTCCCTGCCCGGAACCCCCGTCAGCTCACTGTGCCACGCGTGCCCCCGCCTCACCGGACAGTGAGACAGGAAATGGCCCTTTCCCACACGATAAAACACGCCAACTAACACCGCAATCGCCCGCCAACTCACCCTCCCCTCCCTGCAGTTACAATCACGCGAAGAGCATGGAGAGAAGTGAGTCAGGTAACCTGCCTCCTGCTGGCCTGGGGTCCAGGGTGGCACTGGGACAAAGGCTGTGCCCTGTCAGGGGTGACCTGGCGGCCCTCTGGGGGGGGGAGCTCAGGGAAGGTTCTCGAGGGGCCAGAAGGCAAAGAGGGCTAAGAGGTCCCAGAGCTGGGAAGCATGCTACAGCCGGGAGCACCCCGATCGGCAGGTGACCAGAGAGGAGGAGGAACAGCCCGGGGTCCAGGTGGCCTCCAGGGTCCCCGCCCAGCTGCCCCGCCCCAGCACCCCAGGAATTCCCGGTGGCAAAGGGAGGGGCAGGCTGGGAGAGGCAGTGCCTGGCAAGCCGGGAAGGCGGGTGAGAACAGCGCGGGGCCTTTAAGGAATGCGGGATGAAGACAGTCAGAAACCACTCACTGCTCTCCTTCCCGGGCTGCTCAGCTTTCAGGGCGCACGGATGCGTCCTCCTGAGGGTCACCCCCACTCGAACCTCCTCCCCCAGCCCCTCCCCCCTCGCCTCCTCCTCCTCCTCCTTCTTTTCTTTACCCACAGGACAGGCGACAGGCTTTGCTTATCCCACAAAGGGACTTGGATGTTTGCCTCTGGGCCCGCCTCCAGCAGGGCCCCTCTTTATGTCTGAGCCCTGCACAGGGGCTCCTCCAGGGCTGAGGTGGGGGGCACACTGTTGGGCTGGATCCGCTGTCCTCAGCAGTGTGCCCAGAGCTGGTGCCTTTGTGCGATTACAGCACAGACCGGCCTGGCACAAAATGCCCCACGTTTAACTCTGCAAGAAATAAAGTCTGCAGCCATCAGACTGCCTCCCTACAGTCTGGTAACACAGACTGACAGATTCACAGTGGAATACTATACAGCTGTCAAAAGGTAAGTGAGGGCTCTCTCCATACTAATATGAAAAGAACTCCAAGGTAAAAGTTATTGACCACAAAACCCTACAAACGACAGGTACAGCATAAGAGCCTCAACGTGCATTTAAACCCAGAAGGATTAGCCTGCGGGAAGCCACTGGGCAGAGTGGAGGTGGAAGAGTGGGAGGCTGAGGAAGAAAGGAGAGTTTTCACGCCCTCCTCTCTATAGTTCCTGATTTTTGAACCATAAGAACGTGTCATTTCTTGAAAAGGTTAAAAAGTGTAGAATTTAAAAAATAAACCAGCAGACAAAGAAGAGCACAGCCACTGAGGATCATACGCCTGGGCCACGACTCCGACATTAATTTCCATTGAGAAATGTCCCTGTTCACATCCACTGACGGGGAGAGATAATGATAATAAAGCCGAGACCACAGAAATAGAAAAACGACTCTCTGGGATCTCGGGTTCGTTTTCTGCTGCTGAGGGAAGTCACACGCGTGCTATTTTGACAGCTCCCGTTACAAACACAAAATACCCGCCAGCAGAGTCAGACATGCTGGCGAGTGAAGCTGTTTTTGCGTGGGGTCCCCCCGCCGTCAGCGCTGACGGAACCCTTTCTGTTCACCGTGCAAACAAACTGACCTCCAATTGGAAGGTGGTTTTGCGGAGGGGACGGCGATGGGTGAGGTGGGGTCTGTGTATTGAGTCGGAGGGGACACCTGTGAAGTGGAGCCCAGCCGGCGTGGCTCGGGGGTTGAGCATCGACCTCTGAACCAGGGGGTCACAGTTCGATTCCCGTTCAGGGCACAGGCCTGGGTTATGTGGCTCCATCCCCAGTAGGAGGCATGCAGGAGGCAGCCGATCCATGATTCTCTCTCATCATGGATGTCTCTCTCTCTCTCTCTCTCTCCCCCCCGCTTCCTGTCTGACATCAATAAGAACGTAGGAGCCCTCGTCCTGTATCTGAGTCAGGGCTACGGTCCTCCCTCCTTCGTGTGACACGCTTTGCACTGAGGCCGCAGAGGGCCGATGGCACCACGAGGCACTGGGACGCGGTCCCGAGTGACACTCGCTCTTCTGAGCCCCGGACGTGCCGATGCCCGGGCCAGAGCGTGCTCTGGAGCAGAGATCCCTGTCCCGGGCACTCGCCTGGACTTCCTTCCCCGAACAGGACAATAACCGACACTGACTGCGGCTCCAGCGCCTTGAATATTAACGACGCTGTTGTCACGAGGAAGAATAGCTGTTGTTTTTATGTCCCCCCCTCTCCGAGGGGCTCCTTCCCTTCTTAAAAAAATTCATTTCCGCTCCCATAAAGAAACCGCTTTATCATCTAATTTAGGAAATCAGTTCTTCTCCACCCACCTCCATGGTGATTTATTTTCTCTACAGAAAAAAAAAAAAGCTAATAACTGGCTAGGAATCTAAATGTTAAAAGCAAAGGAAAATACATCCTGGGAAATGAAAATAAACGAGCAGTGTGTTTTCTACTGCAAAAAAAATAAAATAAAATAAATAAAATAAAATGGCTGCTCCCCGACCCAGGACGTGGCAAGGACAGGAAGCAGGTCCTTTCCACGCGGGGCCTGCAGGGCCGCCTCAGCGCTGTTCTGATCCGGCCTCCCCCGGGCGTCCCGGCCCCCAGGAAAGAGCAGGCTGGACACCAGCAGGCCACCCCTGAACTGGACAACTGCCTCCAGGACAGACGGCACCAGGAACCCCCAGGTAAAGGAGGGGAGGGAGGGTTTCCCCTGAGGGGCCGCTGGCGTGGCTGTCCGGCGCAGGGAGAAGCAGGGGGCGCACTCGAGGGTGGGGGGGGGAAGGCTGAGTGGCACAGGAGGGAGGGAGTGGCTGGGAGGGACACGTGCAGAGGGAGCAAACCGGGCCGCACCCGCGCTCCCCGCTCACAGAACAGCCGGGAGGTCGCTTGCAGCCTCAGAGGTCCTTCTGGCTGCAGCGTGGAGGACCCCCCGCAGGGGGCTACCTGGAGCTGGGAGACCAGCGGGGCACCCACCACCCTGGTCCCAGCGAGAGGAGGAAGGCCCATCGTGGGCTGGGGCGGCCTGGAGGTGGAAGGGCAGGCATCAGAGACCCCGGCAGGTAGGAGCGGCCAGAGCTGGTGACCAGTCATGGCATCCATGAACGTGGAGAGCTGCAGGCTCCTGTGGCATGCGTGCCAGCCACGAGGGAAGAGCCACGAAAGGCGCCGTGGGAGGTGCACCCGCAGGAGCCGGGGCGGGCGTGGTGCAGGGCCGGACTGATGCGACCAGCCTCCGCGGTGGCAGAGGGCGCCCCGGCCGGTTTGCCGGCCTGCCCTGCACACTCCTGCTGCTGGGAGCTCATCGCCCAGAGCCGTCCTCCCCCCGGCCCGTGAGAGCTCGGGCCAGTCTCTCTCTGGCCCACACACAGCTTCCCTGGCATGTGTCCGCTCCTCTGCTCTGAGATGCTCTTTGGAAATAACCTGATGTCTTGCAGGAGATGTCTTTCTTGCCGCGGCCTGCAGTCCTCTCCTCCCTGGCTGCCTCCTCCAGGCAGACCGCCAGGCCCTTACAATGCCTGGCCAGAGCGGGGCAGGCGAGAGAGGACGCAGCGCGGTGGCCCACCCCGCCTGGCCTTTGGGTGAAGCGGCGGCGGCTGCCCGCGTGCCCGCGCCCTCCCGCTCCCCGAGGGAGCCGCGTACCGTGCTGCTGCAGCCGGCGAAGCAGGCGGACAGGTAGGTGACGCCGTCCGCCCCGCACACGGGCGTGAAGGAGTCGGTCTGGCATTCACAGTTTTTATTGCAGGGCGAGTGGGGGTTCAGGGCTGCGCCGGGCGCGGAGCTGGAAAGGAGGGAACAGAGCCTGTCAGAGAGAGGCCGCGCCCCTCGGGACACCTCTCTGCCGGGAAGCGTCCCCCCTTGCTTTTCCTCCTCCGAACCCGCTGGGCCTGCCAGATGCAGCCCAGAGCCACGGCTGAGCGCCCGCGGGCTGCCCCCTGCCCCACGGAGCCGGGCCGGCTGGCTGGCGGGAGCTGTGCGCAGGGCCACCTCCTCCCTGCGGCCTCTCCGGATCCCCACAGCCGCCCCCGGGCCAACAACTCCACCCGGCTCGGCTGACCACTAACTCTCCCCTCTCCAGCCCTGGTCTCTGTTCGATTCCGCCCGGCAGACAGCCAGCCTCTGGCGCTCACACACCCCTATGCGAGGCTGCTTCAGTAATGGCTGTCTGCGTGAGGGCGCCGACTTCCTGCAAAAACAACACCAAGGTATCTTAAATTCGCTCTTGTGCCACTAGAGGCACAGTGACCTTGAGCAAGCAAATCGCGAAGAGGAAGGGGCAGAAGGAGTATGTGTAAGAGGGACAGACAGGGTCTCTCCTGGAGCCCGGCTCCACTGCAGCTTCTGGCTTAACTGTGGCAGTGGGCCTGGCGGCCTGCCTGGAGGAGGCGGCCAGGGAGGAGAGGAGCTGCAGGCCACGGTGCCACAGCCTCAGCTCCAGGCGGCCCGAGTCCCACGTAGACGATGGGAAGCTGTCAACACGGGCATCTCCGAGCAGTACCGGGACGATCAGAAAGTGGCCGCACAGCCGAGACCGGCTTGGCTCAGTGGATAGAGCGTCGGCTTGCGGACTGAAAGGTCCCGGGTTTGATTCCAGTCGGGGGCATGTGCTTTGGTTGCAGGCACATCTCCAGTGTGGGGCGTGCAGGAGGCGGCTGATCGATGTCTCTCTCATCGATGTTTCTGACTTTCTATCTCTCTCCCTTCCTCTCTGTAAAAAATCAATAAAATATATTTAAAAAGAAAGAAAGAAAGAAAGAAAGAAAGAAAGAAAGAAAGAAAGAAAGAAAGAAAGAAAGTGGCCGCAGGAAACTAAGTTCCTCCCCTCGCCTCTCCTCCTCTCCTTTCACTGTCCCTCCCACACTCACACTCCTCCCGGCCTGAGCCTGTGAGTCCCGGGCCAGCGTGATCGCAGCCATAGTGGCCCAGGGAGCCGCTGATGCCTATTCCGTCCTGCACTCGAAGCCGAGCATCACCGTGAAGTTCACTTTATTTCCCGTCTTCCCATCTCCCACAGTTAGACGGGAGAGCAGCGATGTGCGTCGTCCGGGGAGGGACGTCTGACCCACTCCCCGGGAGAGCCGTCGGGGGGCATGGTCTGCCCTCCCGGCCCAGGGGTCGCACCGATTCCCTGACCTTGGGAGTCCCATGCAGGGGCGCCGTCCAGCCTCCGCCCGGGCCCTGGGACAGAGCCGGCCCGGAGGGAGCCAGCCGGCCGGCCGGGCCGAGGGGCGGGGCAGACGTTGCAGGACTCACGTGTTTCCATAGGGAACAGTAACGCCGGCCACGGGGCCCGTGTCGCAGCCCAGGAAGAGGAAGGAGACGTAGCAGGCCGTGGACACCAGGTTGACGAGCATGGCCATCCGGATGGCACCCAGGGCCGACAGGCTGAACTTCTTCACCAGCAGGCCGCCCAGGAAGATGCCCAGGCAGGCGCAGGGGATCGCGGTCATCCCTGGGGGCAGGGGACAGGCATGAGCCAGGGCAGCTGGACCTCTCTCCGGCCTCCCTCCCGGTGCCAGGTCTCAGCCCCCAGGAGCGCACAGGAAGTTGGGGAGACACGCACGTACCCACTCGGTTCCCAGGTGTCTGAGTGCACCCCCCCTGAGGTGTGAGTGGGGTCCCCGCACAGAAACACAGCTGGTACGGGGACGGCCAAGAAACAAAGCCGTGCCAAAACCGGTGTGGCTCAGTGGATAGAGCCTCGGCCTGCGGACTGAAAGGTCCCAGGTTCGATTCTGGTCAAGGGCATGTACCTTGGTGGCGGGCACATCCCCAGTGGGGGGGCGTGCAAGAGGCAGCTGATCGATGTCTCTCTCATCGATGTTTCTGACTCTCCCTCTCCCTTCCTCTCTGTAAAAAATCAATAAAATATTTAAAAAAAAGAAACGAAACGAAGCCGTAGAGGGTGGGGTGTACACACACAGGCGCACGCACTGAGAAAGGAGGACCAGGAGCCACACTCTCCGCGCTGCTGAGGGACTGGGTCCTGGCTGCCACTCACAGGGCTGTCCCTCCTCTTGTCCCCAGTCCGGGGTGCTGCGGGGAGGGGCCAGGGGGCTGTTTAACCGAGGGCCCACCCGCCAGCCCCACCTAGCGCTTTAAGCAGTGCCAGCGCCCGCAGGACAGAGCACCAGGCCAGGCAGTGTATTCTGGGGCTTGGTGAGTAACTGGCATCCAACCATCCTCCCTCTCTCTCCCTCTCTCTCTTCTCTTCTCTTCTCTTCTCTCCTCTCCTCTTCTCTCTCTCTCTCTCTCTCTCTCTCTCTCTCTCTCTCTCTCTCTTTCTCTCTCTCTCATAAACAGAGCCATCTGCAAGGCAGCAGGACCATAACGTGCCATTTATGGTTCTCAAAGACTCGTGGGATTTTAGGGGGACCGACGCGTTTCATTGGAAACTCGAATTTAAGTGGCCACGGGCGTCATTGGTTCAGGGGGTGGATTGTGGGGCCAATTTCCCGGCCCAGGAGGCCTCCTCCTGGCCAGTCCACAGATTCCAGGCCAGTCAACTACATCAACCAGCTGCTAGCGCTCAGGCAATGCAGATTAATTTTAATGGCAGAGTCAGAGAAATACAAGCAGGGAGGCTGAGCTCTGTAAGGAAAGAGCACAGAGTGGAAGGCAGAGGGAGAGGGGAGCGTGAATGCCGAGAATCATCCATCAGCTGCCTCCTGCACGCCCTCTCCTGGGGCTGGAGCCTGCCACCCAGGCCTGTGCCCTGACCGGGAATCGAACCCTGACCTCCTGGTTCCTAGGCCCACACTCAGCCACTGGGCCACGCCGGCCGGGCTCTGGACGCCCGTGTCGCCCCGATGGCGAGTAGGACAGCCGCCCTCCCCTGGCGGGGCCGAGGCGGACTCACCGAGCAGCTGGTTGGCGGAGGAGGTGGTGAGGTTGAACTGCTGCTCCAGGTACTTGCCCAGGAAGGCGGCGAAGCCGGCCACCACCGCGATCTCCATGCAGGCGGCCAGGACGATGCAGGTGAACACGGGGTTGGAGAGCAGGTGCTTGGTGACCTTGGGGATCACTGAGGCGGAGAGAAGCAGGGCCACGGTCACACACACTGCACTGCCAAGCCCTCAGCCCCCAAGGCCCTCCCTTCTGGCCCGAGCCAGTAAACAGCCGTGGGAACCAGCCAGTTCCTCAGGCCGACATCTATGGCCCGTACGTCGCCCGCAACTCAAAACTCGCTTCCGAACATCACTGCTTCTTGGCCAGTGACGCTGACAAGTACTAAAACAGGGCAACTGTAACATGCCTGCTATTGCAGTTCAGTGGGGACACTAAATATTTTATCAGCACAACTTACCGAAAGTATTTTATCAGCAGTCATAACTTACCCCCACCAAAGGAGACTGGGGTTTCTCCAAAGGGGAAATACACCTAAGTTATATATTATACAGTGGTACCTCAAGATACGAGTTTAATTCGTTCTGTAACCTTGAGGCATGGGAAACTATGAGACGCTCGAGTCGCGGTAAACTGGTGGGTCGTGTGCAGCTGGCTGATCCGCTCGATGACTCCTATCTCAAATGTTGCTCGTGTTTCAAAGCAAAAATCGCTTGCTCGACGGCTCGTATCTCAAAAATCTCGTATGTTAGGGCGCTCGTATCTCGAGGTACCACTATAATTATAAGTGTATGATTATGTTCTATCAACATATCTAGGTGTGTACATACATGTAATTTTGTGAAGGTTTCCATGTGTAAAGGGAATGACATTCTGACATTCAACTGTACATGTATGTAATCTGAACAATTCCAAGGAGGAAATGGAAGTCTAGGCTCTCCCCTATCTATTCATAAATATATAACACGCCCCCACCCCGTCTCCACCTCCTCCACGGCCACCTCCCTGGACAGCGCTGCCAGGGGCTCTCAGTGGGTCTTAGCTCTCATTCTTGACCCAATGCCAGCCCTCCCCGCCGGCCACCAATGGGAGCACTCCCATCACGTGCGCTCTGCACTCCACCAGGGACCCAACCCCGCCCAGTGCCCCCGGGCCCGCCCCTCAGCTGCCCGATGGCACGTGCTACCTCCTCCCCTCCCTCCCTCCGGTCCAGCCCCGCCTGCTGGGCTGTTTCTCGTGAGCACGCGGCTCCCCACCCAGATCTCTGCACCGGGCTGTTCCCTCAGGGGCGCGCTCTGCCCAGGCCTTTGCTCCCCGAGTTCCTCCTTCCTCAGGAGGTCTCCACACCGCCCCCTCCACCCAGCCAGAGCCAGAGCAGGTCACCATAAATCTCATTTCAGTGCACTGTTCCCACAAAGCATGGGGGTCAGAAACCACGAAGGTTTCCTTTCATGTTAGTGCCTTTAAAAATGGGCCTGGCCGGGGTGGCTCAGTGGTTGAGCATCAACCCATGAACCCAGAGGTCACTGGTTCAATTCCTGGTCAAGGGCACATGCCCAAGTTCAGGCTCAATCCCCAGCAGGGGGCGTCTGGAGCATGTAGGAGGCAGTCTTTGTGGGGCCGCGGATCCTGCCAGCCCCTAGCTTCAATGTTCATCCGTGGTTTCACTTTATTACCTTCCCCCACTTTTTCAGTCTCTTAGCCTTTCCCCCGCGATCTCCAATCTGTGTCCCCTTCTCAAAATGTAGCTAATGCTTACAGAGGACCTCACAGACGCTTTGTGCATACATGAACTCGTCACACCTTTCTTAACCTGCGCTTACAAAACAGGGAACCGAACTGTAACACACGTCAAGTGTGACGTTATATGGCGACTGTAGCTCGCTTAAAACCGGGAGGTTAAAGCTGCCTCTGGGAACGTCTGATTGAGTCCCGGTCCCGGTGGAAGCAAAGGCGGCAAACACCCGTAAAAGCGGAGTGCGGGGGCCAACCCGGGGACTCCGCCCGGCTGGGACCACCGCAGCGGGCGCCACCTGGCATGTGGGCGCTGGCTTCCACCTTCACGAAAGCTCAAGCGCATCCTGGGTCCAGGCAGAGCCGCTCGGGGGCGGGTCCCAGGGCCTCGGCAGGTGAGCAGCGCCCCCTGCAGCCCAGGTGATGAATCGGCCGCTGTCCTCGGGCACACGCCTCATTACCAGGCTCCGCCGCATCGCCCCAGAGACGGGCCTCTCACTGGCCCCGCTAATGAGAATGAGAAAGTAATAGAGGGCACGGAGGTTTTTAATGGCGGTCACAGCCCCGCTCCATAAATCAGAGGGACAGGACAATGGGCTGGGAACTGCAGACACCAGAACTGAATCCGTGGCGCTTGGGGAAACGCTGAGTTTCAAAGAGCGGATCTGAGAGAGCGGCCGAGGGTCCTTGGAGGTCAGGGGAGAAACTTCATTCTGACAACGGACTGACGGCCGATGTCGGGTCAGCATCCCGTGGCTGAGCCACCTTCCCCCCCAAACCCCGCTGAGCAGCTACCAGCCACACTGGCTCTGGCCTCCGTGGTTCTGTGGCAGCTTCCAGTTAAACTACTACCGCCTGCGGGAGGCGGCTGTGGATTTGATAACTGCATGCCGCACACACACACAGAACAAAGTCATCTAAAGGGCGTGAGCGAGAGGGACAGAGTGCGGCAACCACCCTCCGTCCACGTGCTCATCCTCGTGCCGCTGCCGCCCTGGGCGTGTCCTGGCCTGTGGGTGCGCGTGTTTGTTTGCCACGGGTTTGGCACGCTGCTGACAACTGGCTTTGTCAGAATGTCATTTCAAAGACACGTCTTTACACATGGAAAACCTGCGCTCCGATGCTGAGACACTGCCCTTTGTTCCTACACTTGTTTCTGGAGGGATCGCGGATAGAGGGAGTCTGGTGGTGGTGTGTTTAAGTGTGTGCTGTGCCCAGCTGGGGTGGCTCAATGGTTGATGTCGACCTCATGGTTGGGCACCGGCAGGTCCCCGGGGTGCGATCAGACTCCCTGGAGTGGCCTGGCCTGGGCTCCCAGGGTTGGGAGGCAGAGGGCCCCCTGCCCGGGCCTCAGGAAGGAAGATGGGGACGGGGAGCCCACAGGCAGGAGGGCAGAGCTCCGAAGACACATCTCGGGGTACAGACACTCAGTATGCAGCTCGCAGGACCTGCGGGCTCCGTGCGGTAACGTTTTGCCGCGAGGCACAGGCCCTGGTTAAAAAAAAGGGGGCAGAGACGCACTGCCCGCTGGCTGGCACGGTGGGGGAGGCCGAGCTGCAGAGGCCTGGGGGGTTGGGGAGCTGGGTCCGCGGCCAGGCCCTCCAAAACGGGGGAGGGGCAGCGGTGGGGTGAGGGTGTCGGGTCAAGAGGCACAGCACCTGCCAGCGCGTGAAGACCCGCGGCCAGAGCCTTCTGCGCGGCTCAGCCTGGGCGCCTGCAGGCCCTCCTGACGCCAGGAGCAGCGCCCGCACAGCGGGATCGCCCTGGCCGGCTGCAGCCTCAGCCCGGCGAGGGTAAACCCAGGGCAGCACTTGGGCGGGTTGAGGGGAGGGGGCAGCTTCAAGGGGAGCAGCGAGCTGTGCTGGGCTTGGCCGTGCGCGTCCCGTGATCTGCGGGTCCCCCATTCATCACATAGACCCCGAGACCTACAGGACTCGAGCAGAACCGGCCGCAGACGCCCCCTGTGGGGCTCACAGGGTGAATGAATGAATGAATGAATGAACGCCTGGATAAAGGCAACACGGGGACGGTGACACACAGCAACGTGCTCACGGGGTGGGGGGCGGGGTGCTGACAGGAGGCAGGAGAAAGGCTTTGGGGAAAGCAGCCGAGGCTCAGAGCTCCACGGGAGGAACAGCAGGCCAGACCCTGGGCACTCAGAGCCTGGGGCTGCGGGGGGCTGAGAGGCTGTGAGGGAGGCCGGTGTGGGGACAGGACGAGAGGCCGCAGGGGCAGAACGTCACCCACCGGCTGGGTGCACGTGACAGGCGCCATCTCTGTCCCTTTAAGCAGAACAGGGTCCTGAAACCAACATCGTGTGGGCACCAGACCCGAGGGCTCGGGCAGACTGGGAGGTTTGGGTGATAAAATCAGAACCCGGTGGCGATGGCGTCAGCGGGCACGAAGGGTGGAGAGGCATCAAGCCAGCAGGTCTCCCCCCCCGCCACAAAGGTCTTCTTGAGGGGGCTGCACGGCAGGGATGTAAAGGGGCCGGCTGGTGTGGCTCAGTGGGTGAGCATCGATCTACGAACCAGGAGGTCACAGTTCGATCCCTGTCAGGGCACAGGCCCGGTTGCAGATTCAATCCCCAGCAGGGGGTGTGCAGGAGGCACCTGATCAATGATTCTCGCTCATTGGTGTTTCTCTCTTTCTCCCTCTCCCTTCCTCTCTGAAACCCATAAAAACATATTTAAAAAAAAAAAGAAAAGATCACAAAAGGGCTTTTGTTCCATCAGCCCCGGCTGATCCCCTTTCCTCCTCGGTTAGTTCATTGTCAGCTGCATGAGTCCTTGCACAGAACCCGGGACGAGCTCGGAATTGTGTCTGGAGACCGGGGCCTGGCCCTGCTGTCCCGGGGTGGGGGGGGGAGGCACGGAGACAGCCACGCCCACCTCATCGGAGGCCGGGCGAGCGGTCGGGCGGGTGCTCTGGGGGTCGTTAGCCGCGCCACACGGCGGGGCCGGCTTTGAAGGCGCAGAGCCACTCAGCTGTCCCCACCATCTTTTCTGGGGCAGGAAGGGGCGCTTGGCACTCAGTGTGACCGGCACGCTGACCAGTGCTCGGCCTGTGAAGCTCTGCTCTTTCCCTGATCAAAGCAGGGCTCTGCCTCCAGGGCGCGAACGGCGGGGCTGCCTGGGGGACAGCCCACCCGCGGGTCAGGACACGCCAGCGGGCTCGCAGGGAGTCGGTGCCACCCTCCCTCTTAGGAAACAGCCGGTCTGGGCTGGAGGCCAGCGTCTGGGGGTCCTCGGTACCCTGGCCTGCCGCTGGAGCCCGCACACTCTGCTGAAGTCCGCGGACACCTGCCGACCACCATTACTGCCCTGAACCCAGGCAGGCGCCCAGGCTCCCCGGAGCGGGGTGACCGTCCTGGGACAACAGGGGAAGGGGGAGGGGTTCTGCCTGCAAGGCCAGCTCTTCCCAGGAGCCTCTGCTCTCTGCAGAGCAGGACAGATGACAGATTGATGGCCAAAGAAGAAACCGTTTCTACAGTGTAGCTGTTACTGCTTACAGTGTGGCTGTTATTATTGTACAGCGTGGCTGTTACTGCTTACAGTGTGACTGTTATTATCCTTCAATGTGACTATTATTACTCTATAGTGTGACTTTGTTATTATTCTACAGCGTGACTGTTATTATTCTATATTGTAACTTATTATTCTACAGCATGACTGTTATTATTCTACACTGTGACTGTTATTATTCTACAGCATGACTGTTATTATTCTATATTGTAACTTATTATTCTACAGCATGACTGTTATTATTCTACACTGTGACTATTATTATTCTACACTGTGACTGTTATTATTCTACAGCATGACTGTTGTTATTCTACAGCATGACATTCTGTAGTGTGACTGTTATTATTCGATAGTGTGACTGTTATTATTCTATAGTATGACTGTTATTTACAGTGTGACTTACTATTCTACAGTGTGACTGTTATTCTACAGAGTGACTGTTATTCTACAGCATGACTTATTCTATAGAGTGACTTATTATTCTACAGTGTGGCTGTCATTATTCTACAGTGTGGCTATTACTGCTCTACAGTGTGGCTGTTATTATTCTACAGCGTGACTGTTATTATTCTACAGCGTTACAGTGTGACTGTTACTGTTCTACAGCGTGGCTGTTATTGCTCTACAGTGTGGCTGTTATTATTCTACAGTGTGGCTGTTGTTATTTCACCATGTGGCTACAGCGTGGCTGTTATTATTCTACAGCATGACTGTTATTCTATAGAGTGACTTATTCTATAGTGTGGCTGTCATTATTCTACAGTGTGACTGTCATTATTGTACCGTGTGGCTATTATTATTCTACCGTGTGGCTGTTATTATTCTGTCGTGTGGCTGTTGTTATTCTACAGCGTGGCTGTTATTGCTCTACAGTGTGGCTGTTATTATTCTACAGTGTGGTTATTATTCCACAGTGTGGTTGTTATTATTGTACAGTGTGGCTATTATTATTCTACAGTGTGGCTGT